>PVJX010003030.1:0-115656 GCA_004027295.1 Dolichotis patagonum | reverse complement strand
CTCTGTCCCTTTCACACCAGTCGCACCACTTCTGCTGCAGGCACACAGAACATGACCCCAGCCCCAAGGCAGAGCCGAGCACCTCTGGGTCCCCGCCTGCTTCCTCCTTCACCCCCCTTGTCCCTGCCTTTCACCCTCCCCCCTTGGGTCCCAAGAACTGTCAGCCGAAAGCACTCCTGCTTGTTCTCCCTTCGGAGACGTGCATGGCCAGGAGCCCTGCGAACACTGAAGCAGGCAAGGAGACAACAGAGCAGTAGGTAAAAGGCACCCTGGGAGCTGGAAGGTTTATTTGGGAATGCCAGGCAAAAAGTCACTCGCTGGGTTCCAGGACATTCCAGTGCCATCTTAGCAGCAGCAGAACCCCTGACACTCATGACAGAAGACAAAGCACGAAGAAGCGCCTGTACCTAGACACCTGCCTTCTGCAGCTCATCATCTTCCCAGAGCCTCTGGAGCTCTTCCCTGCTGGATTCGGTGGGGCACATGTCATACTTGGCCCCTGGGGATCCCATCCAGGAAGAGCAGTGACGAAGCCAGAGGCTGCAGAGCCCGTAGACAGCGGCCAGCAGCACCGCCATCAGGCCCAGGTGCCAGCAGAAGAAGGTGGTGAGGAAGGCCATGTCCTCGGGGTTGTCCGCCCGCCAGGGCCGTCCAGAGGGAGGCACGTACAACACCACACACAGCTGCAGCAGCCAGCTGCTGAGCACCAGCCCCATCCAGGTCTTGAGCACCCAGAGTGGGGGCTGGTCTGGGACCCAGACCTCGACGGTGAGCACCAGGGCTACCAGGAAGGTGGGCACCATGAACAGGACGTGCACTCGGATCTCCAGAGCACCCCTGTTCTCGATATGGGCAGCCATCAGCAGCACCACCACACAGAAGGCCAGGGCCTCGGCCGCCCGCTCCAGCCTCACGTTCTGCCGGGCCAGACAGCTCCGGCTCACAATGTCCACCACCCCGCTGAGCGTGAAGAAGGAGTACATGGTGACGTGCTGCCAGCTCTCCTTGAACAAAAACGGCCGCTGAGGGGCCTCCCAGTCCACCAGCCTTGTCCGGTTTACCCCTGGGGGGTAGAAGAACTCACCCAATATGCCCGTGAGAGTGAGAACCACCTTCACCATTCCTTCCACTGGTGCCCACTGCCACAGACTCTGTCCTCGCTTCTCCCTCGGGGGCAGAGGGGGCTTGAGGACCCTCCGTCCCCACAGCAGGGCCAGGGACAGTAGCACTGAGTAGTAGAGTGCAAAGAGCAGGAAGAAGATGGCTGGCAGCAAGTGTCCCGCGAGGCTTCCCATGGCTGCAGTGTGTGCGGAGTCACAGAAGACGAGGGGGAACCAGCGGATGAGCAGCCGCACGCGTCTGTCCTCCAGAGCCTCTGAGCTGCAGAGAGATTGTCCTGGGAGCCACACCCGGCTCCCACATGGGGGAAGGAGCCTCTTCCTGCCACTCCCAGGGCGGGGCCTCCAGGGAGTCTCAGTTGGAGACTCTCCCTCTTGAGCCCACGCGGATTTCTGACTGGCTTTCTGGCGGATTTCTGACTGGCTTTCTGGCTTCTCCCGTAGGCGGAGAGGGAGAGAAGAGCAGAGAGGGACAGAGGGCCCCCTCTGTTAGGTGTATCATCCACTCCCAGGGTATCACACTTGTTTCTCTCAGCTCAATTCCTCAACAGCTCTGTGAGGGAAGAGTCATTACACAGATTTCACAGGTGACATTAAGGCTTAGAGTGGTGACAGGACATGCAGGAGATTACTCAACTGGCTGGTGTCCCAGTACAACCAGGGTGTGGGCCCAGGTCCCATCCTTAAATGTCCAGAGTTTGCAGTACAGTGATTGCAGTTCAGCTCCAACCCTTTCAGGTCTTCTGATTATGGGCAAGTGACTTTGTCTACATGGGTCTTGATTCTTTTTTATTTTAAAAATTGCTTTTTTTTTTTATCAGTACACATTCACAGTACATAAAGGTTACATTTTTTGTGGGAAGTTGATATATGAATAACGCATCTGAATTCTTTTTTTATCCTCTTTTCTTTGCCTTTCTTTCCCTCCCCTCCTTTCACCCTCCCTCCTTCTTTTGGTCTGTTTACCATTTATAAAAGTTGTAGCTCTCTTTTTCCTGTTATCTATCTTTTAGTCTGCTCTTTAATTTACTTATACTAAGTGCCTGGCTAGCTCAGTTGGTAGAGCATGAGATTCTTAATTTACTTATACTTTGGGATTTTTACATAAGAGAAACCATGCAATATTTAAGCATGTGTGTCTGATTTATTTCACTTAACATCATGGTCTGGAGGTGTCTCTTTCCTACAAAAGACTGAAGTCTATCCTTCTTTACTCCATTGTGTGTAAATACCATATATTCTTTAGCCATTGCTATTAGACATATAGGCCACTTCTAAGACTTAGCTATCATTAGTTGTGCTGCTATAAACATGCGTAAGCATGTATTGCTGTAAATGATGTCTTTAACTATTTCTGGACGATATGAAGAAGGAGAGTATTGGTGTCAAATGAAATTTCCATTTTTAGTTTTTAAAGGATTCTCTGTTCTGATTTCCATACTGGTTGCACTAGTTCATATTCCCACCCACAACATAAAAGAATTTTTTTGTCCCTTCCATCTTGTCAACATTTGCACTGTTTGATTTTTTGATGATGACCATTTTTTTTCTGGAGTAAGATGGAATCTCAGTGTTGCGTTAGTTTATATTTTTGTAATGGCCAGTGATGTTGAACAGTTTTTCATATATTTATTGGTTCTTTAGCTTCTGTTACAGTTGAATGGGTCGTGTAAGTAGTTACTGTTGATTTTCTCTCCTAGAGCCAGTTTTTGAATAATCCAGGATGATTCTAAAAGAAACAGAAGAGGCCCAGAAGGTTTCATGTTATAACTTCAAACAGGAACCTTGTCTGGTAACTTTGTGTGGATTTCATCTGTATGATCACTTGGGGTTTGGGCTGTCCCTAGGTAAGAATAAACAAACTTTACCAAGAGAGTAAGACATCTATGACTAAAGCATGGGAACTAAAACAGAAGAGCAGAGGGAAGGAGTCATGTCAGACACTTCCTAAGGGATTGGAATAGCACTTGTAACCAGTTGCCTCCTAGACCTATTTATAGATGTAGCTAGAAACTGTCAGCAGGGGCAGTGATTGTAGCCCCTTTTTATATTTAGTCCATATTGCTATTACTTTTATATGCCTTTGATTATACTCTTCTGCTGGGTATTTAAGACCAGGTTAAGGTGAGACCCGTGTCAACCAGAATTTACTTCTTGTGGTCTATGAACGTCAGTTAAGTCTCCCCAGGCATTACTTTTGGAACCGTGTACAGAGCCTCTCAGTTCCCTTGTTGGTGTTAGCTTTCAGGGCGGTCATGATCTGATTTGACCATGGGCCTTTCTGAGACAGTATAGAAGACTTGTCCCTGCCCGATGACCTTCCTTTTAGACACATTGTGTATGGTTGACGCCTGTCGTCTGGAACACTACAGTCTCCTTGTTGAGGAGGTTGGGTGACTCACCAAAGTTATTGGATTCTGTAGAGAGGTCCCCTCTTGTACTGGGTCTTTGTTCACTTTGGAGGGACAGTGCCAAAATATTGGCTGTCCTTTAAGCCCAGTTACCTTTTTAACTTCAGTCTCTGAGCCATCAGGAAAATATTGTCTAACTCAAGACCTTACAACTTTATTAGCCACTTTTTCTCATTCAGATTCAGAAATAACTAGTTAGAGTCAACTCTCCAGGGTAAATCCCAAACTCCATGAGACACTAGAAGACAAAGAAGGATGACAAACTTCATACACTTGCAAACCAATAGATGACCTCAAGTTTCTTTTCAGAAAAGAAAACACCAACCACTCCAGTAAATCAAATAAGTAAAACAGTTTTTCCTTCTAAGTAAATTCTATGAATAGTCTCACTGATATAGGGGAATGAAACTCTCGACCTACCGTATGTCCAGTACGAGTTCGTGCTCTCTAAAATCAAAGAATGAATTTTAGGAAAAACGGAGGTTAAGAGCAGAAATACTTATTGAGAAAAATATTTATTGTGAGAGAGACAGAAGGGGTCCCGAGTGGGTTTCCAAGGACTCTGTCTTTTCCAGGGACTTTTATAGAGCAAAATCATGTGATTAGATGGCTCAAAGATGGGGAAAAATGGGCATAAGGTGGTGTTACAGGCAGCTGAGCCAGTTAGAAATATTATAGGCAGTCAGACAGGGCTAGGCCCTTGAAGAAGCTGGCACAGAGGACCAGATGTCTGATGACCTTAGAGGAGACCCACACCTCTTGCTGCAGGCCAGATCTCAAGACAAATACAAGCACATCCTTAAGTATAATCCTTAGGAATTAAGTCTGGACCATCTTATGCCCACTTTGCAAATTCCCATTTTCCCCACCTTTGAGCCATCTAGTCTCACGATTTTGCCCTATAAAAGTCCCTGGAAAATACAGAGTCTTTAGCAACCCACTAGGGATCCCTTCTGTCTCTCTCAAGACAGGAGCTTTCTCTCAATAAAAATATTCTACTCTTCACCTCTGTTGTTCCTAAAATTCATTCTTTGATTTTAGAGAACACGAACTCGGACATAGTAGGTCGGGAGTTTCATTCTCCTGCATTAGTGGGACATGCTTCCACAAAGGTTACCAAGACTGATGTCAAGACTGGTTTTACAAATGCAGTGCCTGTTGTCTGTGTACAGTAACTTGGGCATCTTTCATTGGTCAAAGACAGTGTGTTAATTGCTGTGATCCAGTTCTCAGAGGAGTTGCTTCCTCCCAGGTTGCCAGCTGGTCAAAATGATGTCAAGACCCAGGCCTCGTAGGGGATGGACCCAGAAGTTACCCCTTAGCTCCTGAGGGCACTGACCGAGTGGGTTGCTGAGGAGATAGTCTGTGTGGGGAGCTGACAGGAGAGGGTCCCCGGTAGCATCAGCTCCTGAGAGATGACGACTTCTGTGGTACAGATCAGGTCTCTGGTAGAAGAAAATAAAGGTGAAAGAGTTCTGCCCTAGAATAAACTACAGGACATTTTGGTGGTAGAAGGCCAAATCAGGGATGTTTACCCTGAGGTCACTTCTTCCTTCCCTTATTACAACTTCCTTTTTCCTTTCCAAGTGTGTGCAAAGAAATTCCAATCAGCTCCCCCAGCGTCATCAATGCCCGCCCTAAGCACCACCCTGGGCTGAAGGTTACATATGTCCCATACCCCATATTCCTGTCAAAGGAGACAGCACAGCCGCCATGGGTTGTGTGCTCCTTTCCACGTCCTCAACTCAATAAACCTGTTTGTTTTGCACTTTTACTTCTCTATTGCACCAGGATACTCTAACAAAAGGCTTGAACATAAGGCACCTCTGACTATTTTTGTTGCTCTGTATAGTAAAGATATAATTGAAATATGGCATTAGACTTCAGGTTGCCAAGAGGTGGCCACCCCTCATTTTTCCCAAGTGAGAGTACATAGGCTATTTTTTATTACAGAGGAATATAAGATGATCCCTTTGAAGGGTTTTAGTGTGGAGCTCATTCTAATGGTTCAAAAGACATCTGGGTGGGGACTCAGAAGGAATAGATAAGGGTGTTGCCATCTATAAACAGGAGTAAAAATGAGGATCTAGATTCTAGCAGGCCCATCCGTGGTCAGGGATCTAGATTCTAGCAGGCCCATCCGTGGTCAGCCCCTACTGGTGGGGAGTTGGCAGGGCCTATCTCATTAGTCTGAATCTTTCAGCCTCAGGACTGTGACCTGGGTAGGCTGAGTTCTCTTTTTAGCCACCTGGGGGTTTAACCTGGCTAAGCTGAATTTCGAAGCCTTCAGCCCCTCAGGAGTTTCAGCTGGCAAGGCTGAATTTCTTGGGTCTAGACTTTCCCAGCCCTAAGTGAGCACTGGTGCTATTCCCTGGACACACTGGGCTTCCCCTATAAACACAACTCATCTTCTGTTGAAACATCCAGAAGTGGAATGTGGTATGGGCTGGATGTTCCTTATCCAATTCAAAAGGGAACTAGATCCATCCTTTGAGAAGCCTCAGTTCACTAGATCAAACCACAAAGCATAAACATTTGGTGACAGAATCACAAAATGAAAGTGCTATGTCCTTTCAGATGGCAGCATAAACTTAAAGCTACAGTTATCACAATGAAAGCAAAACTGTAAAAAGGAGAGCAAATCAGCATCAGTAAACTGCTCCAGAAAGCCATGGCTCTAGGCGGGTGGGCTTTGGGACCCAGAGGAGACAAATCAGCTAAAGCTGGTTGGCTGCTTGCTGCCTTGCACAGAGGAGCTGGTGGGAGGTTTAAAAGGGACAGATTTTTCTCTTACAGTGTGGGAAGACACTGTACCTCTGTCATGGTTTATGTCGGTGGCCCCCAGGCCTCATGTATTTGCATTGTGCATTTGTGATTGGTTCATTGTCTAGTGCTTGGATTGGTGGTGTCAGTGCTACACCCTCCTAGGGGTGGAGCCAGGATGTGATGTAATGGCAGGAAGAAGGTCTCTCTCTCTCTCTCTTGCTGGTTTCCACCTTGCTGTTTGCAGCTGCCATGAACTGTGGCCCCACCATGCCACCCTGCCTTGGAGCCAACTGAGTATGGACTGAAACCTCCAAAAACTGTAAGAAATAAACCTTTCTTTTCCCAACTTTGGGCATCGGGTATTTTGTCTCAGCGACTAGTGAAAAGTAACTAAGACAACCTCTTAACCCAGAGTTTTGAGTCATCCAGAACCAACAAGGAAACAAATGGAACACTTTGGTACCCAGAAGCCTGAGGGAGAGAAGGAATTACAAGAAGAGAAGGAACATTGTGGAGCCTATGGGAATGAGGTGCTCCATGTGAGTGGGTGTCCCTGGGGGGGGGCACAAACACCTTGGGGGTTAAACAAAGGACTGCTTAAGTTCAGAGCAAGCTACCAAGTACTCCACATGAAAACCAGCAGTTCAGGTGGCCAGGTTCACCTCTCCTGGTCCCCTGCGGTGGGCAGCTACTCCACAGCACTGTTGATCTCCTCCCTGTGCTAGCAGCCTTTTTTCCTCCTTTGGTTGTCTGTGTATTCCACATTGTGTGGATTAATAGCAGAACATAAGCCTTTCTGATGGGCCCCCCAAGGACAGAAGCCTTTTGTCCCACAGTCTAGTGTTCTCCATGTGGTGAATGTTCTGTCTCCTCCCACAAATCCACTTTCTCCCCAGAAAGGGGAAGACAGAGGATCTCAGATGGAGTGGGGTTACCTGCCTTGCTGGCTTGGTTGTCTGGTTGTCTACTCCAGCTGAGGTCTCTGAAGCTCTCTGGGTCGCTGATGGCATCAATGTCGGGTGAGTTCTCTTTATTGCTGTGCAATAAAAACCTTCGGCACATTATCCAGTGAGGTCTCCCAAAGTGTGGTAAAGTCCTCCTGGCCACCTTGCCAGACATTGCAGTTGAAGGGGCCCCAAATAGTCCAGGTTCTTGTGCATGATGCAGAAAGAATTGCCATGTATACACTTCACAGAGTATAGTAAGAGGCCACAATTACTGAAGATTGTTGGATAGTAGCTGCAGGAATGGGGAAAGGGGAAAGGAAACAGGGGGGTCCGTAGCTCTTATTATTTTATTTTGTACTATTTTTAGTGTGTGGAGCAGACAAAGCTGGAGATCGATCCCACACATGGGGCTAAAGCAAGGCCAGCCCTGAGAACACAGAGTGCCCAAGATAAGCCACATGAACAAGCTGGTCCAGTTCTGAGATCTCGAGGTGCTCAAGGCAAGCCAGGCAAGCGGGTTGTTAGGCAGAGGGGTTCCTGTGGCGATAACCTCCTGAGTGTATAAATAAACGTGCTGCAGGTGTGGAGTGGTTCTTTCTCTCCCACCAGGAGGGGAGGCTCCCCCTGATCTCTGCTTTCTGCATCTTGACCCTTGTTTTTCTTCATCGTCTACCATCCCCCTCCTGGAGTCTCAAAAGCTGTGCTGGAAGTGGCATTTTAGGACAACAGAAGCCTGGGTAATCATTAGGGTGGTGTGGTGGTGCAGCTGAATGGAGGGAGGGAGTGACTTGCTCAACTCCTTTGATTATAACTGTGCCTTTTCTTCTGAGAAGTACAAATAAGACTTGTGGTTTTTTTTTTTTTTTTAAGAAAGGACAGGATGACTCCCCTAGGTGGTTCAAAAATCACCAGTGTTGCCTTCTTGATTTCACCTCACCTCACTCCACCTCAGTTTTCATAGGCCAGAGAGCAGAGTGTGGGGATGTGGACACTTGGAGACTTGGGGGGGTGACACCATTCCTATCCATGAAAGCCACAGGGTAGAATTCTTGCCCTAGTGTGTCTCAGGGACTCAGCATCTAGAAAAGAGGCTTTTTTTTTTCAGATAGAATCTTTCTAAATCACTATGTTTCCCAGGTTGGTTTCATACTTGTGATCCTCCTGCCTCAACCTCCCAGAGTGCTGAGATTATAAGAGTGTACACCATGGTTGGCCAAGATGTTGATTCTTTAGTCTTAATAGATACTGATATTTGCCTTACTAAGGTTTGAACTTGGGTATTGGGATCCATTGTCTCTTTTGATTGCTCCATTTTGGAATGGGAATGTTTGTCCTATGTCCCATCGTTGTGTTGTCTGATTTCATAGATTCACAGCAATTGAGGAATATTGTCTCATGCCTCACCCAAAATCTAATTTAGATATATTTCAGTGAGACATTAGATCTTAAAGTTGATGCTGGAATGATTAGGACTTTTGTGGCTGTTGGAATGGAATGAATGTATTTCCCCATGAGAAGGACATGGCTATGCTATCCGGGGCAGAGGGGTCGAGGATGTATTGTTACGGTTGAAATGTTTCTGTCCTACCTCCCCACCTCCTGCCCACTTCATAAATTAATTGGAGCTCTGTCCCCTAATATGAATGCATTTGGAGGGTGCAGCCTTTGGGAAGTCATTAGGTTAGAAGGCATCATGGGTGTAGGGCCCTATGATGGGACTAGTGTCCCTATCAGGAGGGGTGGACACTGTGAGAGGACAGCGGTCTCCAAGCCAGGAAGGGAGCCCTCACCAGCCACCAATTCTGACAGCACCTTGATTTTGGATTTTGCAGCCTCCAGAATTGTGAGAGATAATAAATAAATAAATATTTGTTGTTTAAGCCATCAAGTCTACAGGTGTTTGGTTATGACAGCCTGAGGTGACAGGCACATTGATCCATCAGTTAAGATTACATAACTTAATTCCCACAAATTTTTTAATTTTCTGTTTTTTCTTCTGTTATTGGTTTCTAACTTTATTTCATTGTGGTTGGAGAGGACACACTGTGTAACATGAATCTTTTTCAAGTATATAGAGACCAAGGTGATCTAACGTATGCTCTGTCCTGGAGAATGTCCCATGTATACTTGAGAAAAATGTGTATTTGTCCTTCTTGGCCAGTGTTCTATGTATGTCTGCTGGATCTAGTTGGCTTATTGTGTTGAGTCTTCTATTTTTTCTTACTTATCCTCTGTTGGGTTGTTCAATTCATTATTGAGAGTAGGGTATTGAAGTCTCCAACTATTATTGTAGAACCATTTCTGTCTTTACTTCTGTCAATTTTTGATTCATAGTTTGTTAATTTTTTATGCATATTCTTATTCTGAGGATCTGTCATGAGTTGTGATCCTTCTGCCTCAGCCTCCCAGAGAGCTGGGATTACAGGCAGGTACTACCATGCTCAATTTAGAAGTTGACTGTTTTCATCATAAAATGGATTTAGTTCAGTGATATTGAGCATATTTGTGCAACGATTGCCCCCATCCATCCTTAGGACTGTTTCATCTTCCCACACTAAAATTCTATATCCATTGTGCAATAATTCCGCATCCTTCTCTCCTCCAAGCCTTCAGGAACCAACATTCTGTTTCCTATCTCCATGAATCAGAAAACTCTGGGTACCTTAGATAAGTTAGGTTGCCCAGTGTTCATCCTTCTGTGCCTTCAGGGAAAGTTTTAAAAACATGAATACCAAATCTCAACCCTATGCTGATGAAGTCAGATTTTGAAGGGCGAGTGTTGGCATTAGATTTTAAAGCTCCCAGTGATTCTAATGGGCAGCTTTGAAAACAGGTGTGTGAGGCCGTCTCCGGCAGCTTTGCTTTCAGGGACCCCTGCCTGTGAGGAACACTCCTGGATCTCTCCTGACTGACATCTAAACTTCCTTTGTCTGTGGCTGAAGCTAAGGTTTTCTTCTTCAACTGGAGATGAAAGCCTTACAAGGCTGAAATACCATACTGACTGAAAGATTACTCCACCAGTCAACAAGTGTGTATTATCAGGTACAAGTGCTTATTAGCATATACTTATGCTATTATTAGCTTATATAGCTTATTAGCATATAATCTCTCCTTTTGAGAGCCAGCCAATGACTAGTGACCGATTGCTCACTTGGGAGATGGGAAGAGACAGACATACTAGGACCCATGGTCACTTTCTTAGGAGGTTGAAAAAAGCTAGTCCTCTTTACCTTGAGCTATTCTATGCACAACGTAGAAGTTAGGAGGAATTTAGGACCAGAACATCTGCGCACTTGCCTAGGTTATTGGAACATGGCTGCTCAGACATATGGTTTCCATCAACTGTATTTTTGTAGGGTTCTTGAGCACCCCCCCCCTTTTAATTTAACTACGCTGACTTCATTACAAAGGAACTTCAATTGCATGGGCTCTAACTGAGGCATGGCCAGTGCCTCACTCAAAGAAGGACTCCTTAGGGTCCTTGTCTCTGCAGAATTAGCAATAAATACAAGTGATTAGATGGAAAGGTAGGTAGGTAGTAGATGTCATATAGACACATAGATCACGATAGATGGATAGGCAGATATATAGCTAGATAGGCAGATAGATAGATATAGAGGCAAAGCTTCATACTCAATCACGATTTTGGGCTACTCTATAAAATAAGGGAGTTATGGGAGCGGGATTAAAAAAACAATGTTTCACTTTTTTTGAACCTTGGAAACAAGCAGATCAAAATGTTAACAATTGTTCATTCTGAATTAGTGTTTTTGGTGTGATATTACTTTTTTTTACTTGTCTTTATGCTTTTTGGTATCTTCAAATATTGTCAGTATTACCTAATAGGTATATAAATAATACATAAATATATATGTGTAAAGATATTCTGATGAGAGATCTTACAGAGTGCTTGATGTTAATAATTTTACTGTGAAATAGATAGAATAAAATATTTGAAAAACACTAAACTATGAAGACACAAACTAAAAATTTCCATAAATTATATTTTGATTTCTCCATACATCCAAGCCTTTTTTCCACACATTACATATCACATAATTGATTCCAAGTTCTGAGAGAGTTTCTGATTACAAAAATAACACTATTCACAGCCAAGTATGGTAGTATACGCTGTAATTCCAGCACTTTGGGAAGCTGAGGCAGATCTAGAGTTCGAGACCAACCTGGGCAATTTGGTGACTTGCCAAAATCCTGTCTCAAAATAAAAAATAGTAAAGTTCTGGGTACATAGTTCAGTGCAGAGACTCTGGGTTTAATCTCCAGTAACACACGTGATAATGATAATAATAATAACAGTGATACTGTTCATGGTGTAATGCAGAAAAAGGTAGAGGCAAGTTATCTGCTGTTTTACTACCTGCAGTGCCCCGCCATAGTTGACTATAAAATCTGATTTTGGCTAAGAAGAGATCATGCTACCAGGTATGGTGGTGTATGCTTGTAATCTCAGCACTTGGGTGGCTGAGGCAGGAGGATCCTTGTAAGTTCGAGACCAGCACTTGGGTGGCTGAGGCAGGAGGATCCTTGTAAGTTCGAGACCAGTCTGGGCTACAAAGAGAGTTCAAGGCCAGCCTGAACTGCATAGTGAGACCCTGTCTCAAAAAGACAAGGAAAAAAGAAAAAAGAAAAGAAAAAGAAAAGTGAGAGAGAGAGAGATCATGCTATAGCTTAAATGTGTCCCCATGAAAATTCAGGTATTGCTGTGTGATACTATTTAGGGTGTTTAGGCCATGAAATCTCCCTTGGGAATGCGATGAGGTTCCCTTCCCAAGGGGCTCAGCCTGGGCAATTTGCAAAATAAAAGATAAGAAAAGGGCAAGGAATGTAGCTCCATGTGATGGTATTGAGTTCAGCCCCCAGTACTACAAGAAACGCCTACTTTATGTTACGTGTGTGCGTTTCACCACAGCGAGGTCTCCCTGGTGATTCTAAGGCGCGGCCGTGCTGAGTGCCGCCTTCCGCCTTCGGTCCACTGAGCTGATCCCCGGCAAAGCTCCAGCTGGGCGGTGTTCTTGCTGCAAGTTTTGTTGCTACTGGGGAGCAAAGAAGATGATATTTTTCCTTAAGGTTTTGTCTGTCTCGTGGCCTGGACTGCTTCTGAAAACCGACCATCTCCATGCCCCTTGGCGCGGTCCAGCAGCATAGATAAACTCTGCCAGAAGGCAGAGTTTTGTCCCTGTCCCTACTGAAAGCCCTGGCTAGCGCCGGCTGCACTGATTCAAGTTTCTAATCGGGCCCGTGGGGGTATAGATCACACAGGAATAACCAGCCGGTTCATGTCCGGTAGAGATGACCCTATGTCCGCGGGATGACTAGCGCTTTCCTCTTCTCTAATGCAATAACACGTGACCTGGTTTGTAATCTGGGCATTAGCAGAGGTCACCCATCTTTTGAAAGCATACACAGTTGCCTCAGCCCCTGTCCCACATGCTGGGGGAGGTCGGATGCTCTGTCCTAGGCTTTTAAACAGCCCCTGCCTGGGTGTTTCCCCTCCAGCCTGGCTCGGGGTGTCTCCCTCTGCCTCCTTGGTTCCTCACTTACAAACACACTTGGTTGGCAGTCTCCTTTTGCTCCGTTTTTGCACTGCTCCCGAATGCCGACTCAGCTGCTTCCCATCGAGCCCACCCTTACCACCAGGAAAACCAAAGCAAACCACGTACAACAGGCCCTTGTTTGCACGGCAACTTCGTTTGATGCATAAGGATGATATTGTGTAATATCTCACGCCAAAACAAAATCTCACATTGAGCGTTAGCTGTTTCTGTCCTTAAAAGTCCTTCAGGAAACCCCAGGCAGAGCCATGGGCCCAGAGAAAGAAAGAAAGGGCATCCGACCTGGGAAGAAGAAAGTTAATTGTTTGCAGATATATATAAAAATACCTACAGACTTCACTAAAGAAACTACCGAACTGATAAATAAAGTCATTAGAGTTGCAGGATATAAGATCAATATGAAAAGTGATTAGAATTGCTTGCCCCGTGAGGTAACACAGTCCTATAAATCCCAGCACCCCGGAGGCTGAGGGAGGGGGATCGCTGTGAGTTTGAGGTCAACCTAGGCTACAAAGTGAGTTCAAGGCCAGCCTGAACTACATAGCGAGACCCCACTTCAAAAAAGACAAAAAAAAAAAAAAAGTCATTAGTTTCTGTACATTAATAATGAATTAGCCAGGAGGCTGGGGGTTAGCTCAGCGGCTTAAGTGCCTGCTTGGCAAACTCGAGGTCGTGAGTTTGATTGCTGGTACCAAAAATAGATTAAATAAATAAATAAATAAATAAGCCAAAACTCAAGAAAGCGTTTTTTAAGAGCTTTGTCTTTGAAACAAAATCTGGGAATAAATTTAACCAAGTAAGTAAAAGATGTCTACAATAAAAATTATAAAATGCTTATAAAAAGTTGAAGAGACTATAAAAGAAAATGGAAGTACATTACATGTTCACAGATTCGAAGAAATAATTTTGTTAAAATGTCCACACTACCCAAAGTGACCTACAGATTCAATGCACTCTATTAAAATACTAATTAAAATACCAAGAATACCAATAAAATGGTGTTCTTCACAGAAAAACATTCTTCAAATCCATGTGGAATCACAAAAGACTTCTAACAATCAAAGCTGTCCTGAACAGAAAGAACTAAGATAGAAGTATCACATTATCTGACTCCAAAGCAAATTACAAAACTCTAGGACCACAGCACAGTGCTGATATAAAAACAGCCACCTAAATCAGAGGAACAGGGTAAGAATGCAGAGCCTATGTATTTGCAATCAATTGGCTTTTTTTAAAAATCAAGACGCCAGAACATACGTTGGTAAACAGCAGACTCTTCAGTAAATGGTGTCAAGGGAGCCAGGTGTGGCAGTGTGTCCTGTAATCCCAGCTACTTGGGAGGCTGCATCGGCAGGATCATAAATTTGAGCCCAGCCCAGGGACTCAGGGAGAACTTGTTTTACAAAAAAAAAAAAAAAAAAAAAATAAGGGCAAGGATGCAGCTCAGTGAAAAGGCCCTGGGGTCAACTCCCAGCACCCCTCCAAATGCTGAGAAGGTGGGGCTGTGACTTAGTGGGTAGAGCACTTGCCTGGCATGCTAGGGGCCCTGGGTTTGAACCCCAGCACTGCAAAAATAAAATGGTGGTTGGAAAACTGGATATCCACGTACTGAATAAAGAAACTAGACTGCTGCTTTTCCCTGCATGTACAAATCAACTCAAAATAGATCGAAGACCTAAATATAAACCCCCTAACTATCAAGCTGCTAGAAGAAAACATGGGAAACACTTTCCGGCATTGGTATGATCAGAGTTTTTTTTTTTTTTTTTTTTGGACAGGACAAAAGCACAGGCAACAGAAGCAAAAATTGACAGATTAGAAGATAGCAACTTTACAGCTCTTCAGCGTAAAGGGAAGAGCAGCACTGAGATAATATGCAGAATGGCAAGAAATATTTGGACAGTATTCAGAGACAAGGAAATCAACCACCTCAACAGCAAAAAGTCAAATAACACAGTGTAAAGTGGGCCATCATTTGAATAAAAATCCCTCAGAAGAAAATATGCAAATTGACAAGAAGTATATGAAAAAATGCTCTAGGCTGGGGTATAGGTCAGGAGTAGGGCTCTGGCTTAGCATGTGTGAAGACCTTAGATTTGATCCCCAATGCTAAAAAATGAAATGAAATGAAATGAAATGAAATGAAATGAAAGTCCTCGGGCTTTTGGTTAAGATCAAGTGCAATATCACTCGTCTTCAGGGAAATGGAACTCAAAACTACAGTGAGATAACATCGACCTTCAGTTAGAATGGCTAGAATCAAAAGACAAAAACTAATGTGAGCTCTCTCTCCACTGCAGGGGTCTGCGGGCACAGATGCTTGGCATCTGGTGGCATCTGTGGTGGCAGAGTCCGTGAGGACTGGCAGCATGGCAGCCTACAAGGCTGGATGCCTGCAGAAGGTGGGGTGGACGTGCAGGCTCATCACGTGTGACTTCCGCAGCTGAGGACTATCTATGGCTCCTACACTTGCACGAAGGACCAGACCTTGACGCCAGCTGATGCATGTAGACGGTTCAGGCCACAGCACCTCACATTGTTGCTATGCCCACGGCACTGCCACGCCCAGACCATAAGCCTGGACCCCAAGCCTGGTCTAGTGTGCACGTCCACATTTGAAGACTTTAGCCACGGCCCGATCACAGACAGCCTGAGGGTCTTGCAGAATTCCCTCCGCTCCTGCGCTGAGGCAGACAGTGGAATCCATCCGCCCATGGATGGATGTCTGATCACTGCTCCGGCTGCCTCAGCTGCTGGTCAGGGCCAGACGTCCCACAGTGCCGCTGCTGATTGCTGATTCTGCAGCTGTCACCCTAGGGGGCTCCCCACCTGGACTGTGGCCCTCCTGCCCTTACTTGGCCTGCAGTGTAGCAGTCACCGTGGGAGAGGTGCTCTTGCTGCTGCTGGCTGAGCTGGGTCTCTGAGGCTGGGGCTCCAGAGTCTCAACAGCTATTCCGGCTCGGTTTTAGACCCCTTCCCTTTGTCACCAGAGAATTAAGCTAGTGTTAAGGGAGACAAAAAGGGATCTTTTGTCACTGGAGAGGGGGTGTCCAGGAAAGGCCTTTGAGCTCTGCAGGGTCACAAAGACATTATTCTCTGAGTTCTTCCGAATTCACAGCCCTGTGTCAGGCTGGAGTGGGGTCAGTTGAGGACTGGCCTCCAGGTTTCCTGAAAGCACAAAGTTCCTTGGTCCCTCAGTGTGGGAAGCGGGTGTGGCCTGCAGGGCCTGAGCCTTCCTCCCTGGCCACAGCAGTCTCCTTGGTGCCACCTTTTGCTTCTTACAAAGGCTTTTGTCAGGGACCCCAGAGTATCAGATGGCTCTGGACCCTGACTCTTAACAAAACCAGAGGACATGGTTCGTAGTGGTTTGAAGCTAATGACCCCTGCGGGAAGTGGGCGGCTTCCTCTCTACCTGCCCCACCGCGAGCCTAGGTCCTTCTGGGAAAGCTAGGTTTGCTTGTCTCTCTTCTTCCTTCCTTCCCCCTCCTTTACGCCCCTTGCTTGGGAAAAGGGCCCCTTTCTTTGCCTGTTCATTTGCTCTTGAACTTAGGAGTGACTGGATGTGCGGCCCAGGCCTCCTGGCCTCTCTGGAGTCCTTTGGCTCTGGGGTCCCTCTCCACCCGAGCTGTGTGGGGGGTGTTGGGGCCTGGGCACTGTGACTGGGGTTTTCTTGGGCCTGTTCAGTCTTTATGCACCCAGCCAGCCTTTGAGTACATACTTAAGTGAGGGGCACGGCTGGATGGGCCAAGGTTGGCTACAGGAAGTCAGAGCTATACGGTTCTTCACCTTAACTGCTGTCTTTTCAGAGTTTGGCCTACCTGGCTACGGGAGCGTAACAAGACCAAGGTCACCTTGTGAGTCTGAGCAAAAGGATGGATTGTGTAGTAGAAAGTGGTAAGAAAATAGACCCAGCTTGTGGAGGAACAGAAAACTAGATCTCTAGATATAAAATTAGATTCTAGATGGAGTTAAGAGCTAAATGTGAAAGAAAAGCCTGCACTGTTGGTAGACAAAAGTAGAGGAAAATATATTACATCCTAGGGACGGGAGTGAAATTATTAAGGTCTCAAAAGTTCACATCACATAGGAAAATGATTAGTTTGAGGAACTTGTTTACATAAAATGATGGATTTTTGTTCTATAAAGGGCAATACAGGAAGGTTAATGGGCAACAGTGGAATTAAAGAGAATATCACAATGTCTGAAACTGACAATCTATTTAAATCATTCTAGATTACAAAGAATGTCTGCAGCTCAATAAGGAAACCTAGCAACTTCAAAGAGAAAAATGGGCAAAGGACACAAACAGGCAAACCACAGGTGAGACACCCCAGAAGCAGTAATATAACAATATGCTCAAAATTACTCATACTCAGAGAAATGCAGATTAGCACTCTCCTGAGATATCATTTTGTGTCTATTATACTAGAAATCCAGGTAAGCCTCACTGGGAGGGTATGTTCAGTTCGACATCTCGTAGCAATAGGGTTGGGTGTTAGAAACAGACAAGGAAACAAAATAAGATCTACAGTATAACACAGGGCTTTTCACACACATTTTAAAAATATATTCCCATAAGTCAGTAATACACATTTTGTAAGAATGCATTTAAAGAAAGATTTCCAGGCCGGGAGTGGTGGGGCACGCCTGTAATCACAGCACTTGGGAGGCTGAGGCAGGAAGATCGCTGCAAGTTTAAGGCCAGGCTGGGCTATAAGGTGAGTTCGAAGTCAGCCTGAACTACACAGTGAGCCCCTGTCTCAAAATAAATAAATGAATAAATAAATATTTCCATTAATAGTATAACAGTGACCTGTGGTAGGAGGGGATAAGAGAATGGAGTTAATAAAACAGGAAATGACTCCAAGTAGGACAAGGATAATAACGTTCCAGAGATGCAGAAATTCCTTTCACCCAGGCCAGCGAAACAATCAAAGTGACCACAGCAAAAGGGAAGATACGACCACACAGAAAATGTCAATTATGTAGTAAGGTGGAGAGGCCTAGCTGGCCCTGAGGGAAGGTCACGTGAGACAGGCGGGCGGTACCCTGTGCGGTGAGGACCTCCGCGCCGTCTCCTGGAGGATGAGCCGTATTTGCACAATGAAACCGACTAAGACTCTTCCCCTTTTCCAAGCGGCTTCTGTCGTCGAGGTCTACTCCCAGAAGACTCGTGCCCCCTCCCGAGGGCCTGGGATCAAAGCTGCACCACATTCCCGCATGGGACGTCCACAGCTCACACCAGACATGCCTCCTTATTTTATTTTGTTTTATGTTTGTTTTTTTGAGACAGGGTCTCACTACGAAGTTCAGGCTGCCGTGACCTTGGCCTGCAGCCCTTTTAGAGCTCAGCTGTGGATGAATCCAACCAAGGCCCTGGAGTTAGTCAGCAAAGAAGGGGTACTGGGGCCACTGGGGATCCCCTGCCACCTGCTTCCAGGGAAGGGAGAAAACTGTCTTTCTAGCGATGACCACCAAAGTTAACGGAGACATCAAAACATCCCAGCAACATCATCAAAGGCCTAAACAGAAATAAATGAACAGAAAGAGGCGTTGAGACACTAGAACAGAGTAGAGGAAGAGTCTAATCTACTCATCTGTCCTCACCTAAGATGAACACATCCTAGTAGATCGCAGGCCGAGCTCCATAGGAATTTTCCAGGGTGTCTTTGAGGTACAAGAGTCACAAGGTGCCCCATGCAACTGACCTTTTTTCCTAGTCCTGGGGATTATAATTAGCACCTAGCACATGTTAGGCAAACACTCTACTGCTGAGCTACATCCCCAGCCCTTTTAAAATTTTACTTTGAGACAAGGTCTCACTAAGTTGCTTGGGTTGGCCTTGAACTTGCCATCCTCCTGCCTCAGCCTCCCCAGTAACTGGAGTAACTAACAAGTGTGCACCTCCTTGTTCAGCTTCACTGACACTTTTACCCCAGACTGACTGCCAAACCTCAGAACCATGTGAATTGCCAAGCCTCAGAACCACTTGAGTGGTGTTTTGAGGGACTCCTGGAATTGAAAGACAGGTTTGTTCACGGTCCACCAAAGTGGAAACCTAGCACAGGGCCACTCTCTGCTAGGGGAGGGGCCCTAAGGGCTGCGTCTGGAAATGAGGTGAACCCTCATTTCTGAGGTCTTACAAAATATTCTCAAGCCCTGTTCCTGGCCTGGTAGTGTCCTCAGGTGTAGAGAGAAGAGGAAAAAAAAGATTCTGGATAAAAGATCCTAAGTGTCACATTCGTTCTCAAAATAATCATTTTAAATAGAATGTCCAGAAGGCAAACCAACACAGAACAGAAGACAGGAGGCAGAATCAGCAGAAGCTGCAGACCACAGAGATGCACCTATGGAGACCATGGACACCGGACCCATCCATGGGATTGACCTATGATGAATGACGCTTCCTGTGTCCAGGGACAGAGAAGCTGAATTTAAAATTTGAAGGAAGAATGTGAACATTTTGAAAGCCACATTGAAGATTTTTAAAAAAAAGAATCAGGTATTATAGAGCTGGAAAAAGTACAACAATCTAATTAAAAAGCCAATGAAAGAGTTCATAACAAACAGTATTTCCCAACAAACGGGAGACAGTCAGAAGAAAGCATGCACTAGGAAGCCCCTAGAGGACAAAGATACAGAATAAAGATGAGATGATACATGATGCAGAAGATACAGGGAGAAATGCCCATGTGTGTTAATTAGTCTTCCAGAAGAGAGAGAATGGGATGCAGGCAAAATCTGAAGAGAAAATGCCCCCCCCCATTTTTTTTTCCCTCAGAACTGACTAAATAAGCCTATCCACCAAATTAAGACAGCAAAGCGGAGATTCCTCCTGGACCTCCAGGGACCAGGGATGGATTCAACCAAAGCTCCGTCCCTCTGAGGCCTCCCCTGTGATCGCGGAGGCACTCGGGGCCTGGTGTTTGCTTGTTTTGAAGACAGGAGGGACTTGACCTCGTTGCAAAGCTGAGAGGGAGAAGCCAGCTCAGAGCTCAGAGTTTGAGGCCGATGGTCCGGAAGAGAGGAGGCTAAGGATGAACAGGGTTATAGAGGGCCCAGGAACCTCTGCTATAAGTAATCAGATCAGTCTCACCTAGTGATCCATGGATGTCAGAGTCGCTTCAGGAAACTGTCACACATTGACACTAATTTTTGCAAAGTTTAGCAATAAGTATTTGAGTGCTGGGGCAGTTGAAAGGAAAAAGGCTGGATCTGTGGTGGGCGGGTTGAGGCAGAAGGATTCTCCTCCAGGCTTCGGGGAAGAGGCCGTTCTCCCTCCGGGTCTCTGGGCAAAGCCCGAGAGGCGAAGCTGCTCGGGAGAGTAAGGAGGCATTAGGAAGTGGAAGTCATCCAAGCTAGAGGCTGGCTCGTTCCCAGGAAAATAGTAAAGGTGCCGCCTGAAGGCTGTGCAAATTCAACAGCAAAACAGCCACCAAGAGCCGACTTCGGGAGAGGGAGAGGAAAGCGCCCACGGTTAGAGCAGAGGGCGAGTGAGGGTCCGCAGGGCGCAAAGAAAGGCCATGGTGATGATTGTCATGGGGGGGGGGGAACGCGAGCACGAAGCCTCAGCACCCACGGCCCACCCGGGCTAACGCATCCCTGAAGCTCAAAGGGTCCCTAAGCCGTCCTTAGGACCCGCGAGGTTGTACGTGCGCGTGCGACAAGGGGAAGCTGCTTGGGGCCGGGATGCACGTACGCACTAGCGCGTGGTCTCCGCCGCACCCCCACATGGCTGAGGGCCGGCAGGTCGCGGCTACCCCGGACCTCGCCGGCGCATGCGCTGTGTGAGCGAGAGGTGGGCGGGGGACTGAGAACTGGGGCGCTCCGGGCGAGTCTGCGCTGGGAAGCGCGACGCTGCCCTCTAGTGGGAGAGGTCGGAACTCCCCGAGGTCTGGGTGCTGGAACCCGGGGGTTCGGAGAGGGGCGCCCTGAGGCGCTGGGCGCCTAGGGATCCGGGCGTCCACCTGCTCCTACGGAGAAGGAGTCGCGGCGTTCGCCGAGACTTACGAGGAAACTAAAGAAAGAAAGGGGCAAAGACGAGCAGAGGGCTAAGGTTAATACTTACAATGAGTCTTAAGATCCCAGATTGCTGTTAGCTGACCAGGAAAATTGAGATGTGATGTTAAACTTCCAAATCAGGAGAGATTAAAAAAAAAGATTAAAAACAAAGAAATAAACAAAGGAACCACAAAAATTTGGTTATGTCTTCAAGAATCAAGACAAAAAGGCACGGAGAATGGAAGATAAATCATGATAACAAGAAAACAGAAGAAAAATGGAGAGCGCTGGGGAGGGATCTCAGCGGTAAAGGTCCTGCTTAGCATGCCTGAGGCCGTGGGTGTGATCCCCAGGAAACACACACACACACACACACACACACACACAGGGGGGGGGTAAAAACCTATTAGAGGTTGTAGTTAGTGCAGATGGATTAAACTCCCCAACTTTTGAAAAAAAAATATATAGCAATAACCTTAGCGTCCTGTTTGTAAGGTGCACAGCTAAAACAAAACGCTACTTAACTAACACCCCCCTTACCCCGTTCTGGTCACAACCGAGTGACTTCCGCCCTGGACCCCAGCAGTGGCTTTCTGATGGGTCTTGCTTAGCTCCCTTGCCTGCTTCTCTACAAAGCAGACAAAATGTTCTCCTAAAAACATAAATCAGGACCGGCTGTGTAGCCGGGCGTGCTCAGCATGGGTTCAATCCCAGCACTAGAACAAAACATAAGTCAGATTTTTAGAAACATGAATCTGCTGTAAGCCCTTCAATAGCTTGTGGCAGAGTTTCAGCGCACACTGCCACCCCATCCGCCCCACCTGCTCCGGATGGCCTTGCCTCTCACTCATCCTGTTCCTCCTTCAGTCTTAGCTCCGGGACCTCCAGGCCAGCCTGTCTGGCTGCAGTCAGGCCCTCCCCCCAGCTTCTCTTTATCACTCCTCTGTTTATTTCTGGCATATTGCAGTACGTAAATAAATCCACAAATAAATGTCCTGGACATTTATTTGCTTACTTACTGCTTCTCTAGTGGATTTTTTTTTTTTTTGGTTCTTCTCAGTATACAATCATATCATGTGGAGGGAGAGATTTTTTGTGTGCTGTTTAAACAACTGAGCATTTAAAATAATGTTGAGGGTCTGGACGTGGTGATGCACATCTGTAATTCTAGCACTTGGGAGGCTGAGGCAGGAGGCCTGCTGCAAGTATGACACCAACCCCGGCTACATTGTAAGTTCAAGGTCAGCCTGAACTACACAGTGAGACCCTGACTAAAACAAAACAACAGAATTGAATAAAAAATTACATTAATAATAACCATGGTGAACTTTTATGGTTTAACTTTTATGGAAACAATTCAATGGATCATAGTTTTAGTAAGATATTTTCTATCAGTTTTCAGTAAAAAATCACATTTAAGATTACTTTTTCATATTACTTTTCCTTTTCCTATCTCTTCTAGGGTAACTGATTTACTTACATTCTCTGAGGCAAGAGGATTGGAAGCTGGAGGCCAGGTTAGGCACCTTTATGAGACCCTGTCTAAAATGGGGTGGGGTTTGTGACGATATACTTAGGTTACTCCAGGATTCAATGCCTAGTACACACATTGCACATTTAATGACCTACCTGTTTAGTGACAGTTCAGATTTATGATCTGACCCTTAGGCTGGCCTCGAATTTGCAGCAATCCTGCCTCACCCTCCCAAGTGCTGGGATTACAGGTGTGTGCCACATGCCCGGCAGTACCGCTTATTTATAGAACCTTAATATTTTTTTAAATAATATACCATGTTTATACAGTACTGTAATTTTTACTGATTGTCTCATATGGTACAGTACTGTAGTTTCATGTTATTATACATTATAGTACTATGGGTAAGACACGCAAATAAAAGCAAAGTCACTGAGTTGGAGCTTCCTTTGACCATTTCCTTGTTCTGAATTTGTAATGTACCTGCCACAAGAAATTCCTCATTCAGCGACCAATTCAGCTAATGACCAAGTCACAAGGAGGAATGTTCATGTTGGGAAAAAATTCACATTTCTTTTGTGTACTTATAGGAAATCGAGCCATTGTCTCTAGGTTGCCAAGTTTGTTGCTACGGGATCATATGCAGTACAGCCTTATAATTATTTTTCTCTCTTTTGTATCAGACGTTACATTGCTCTTCTAATTTATAGATTTTTATATTTGATTCTTTTATTTTTCTCTGGGATATCATTTTATTTTATTAAAAGTTAGATTTAGCATAGAATTACCATATGACCCAGCAACTCCACTCCTAAATATCTGAAAGCAGAGACTCAAGTAGATATTTTTATATTAATATTCATAACAACCTTAATCCCAGTAGCCAAAAGTGGAGATAGTCTAAGTCCATCAAAAGATGAATGGGCAAACAAGATGTGGTCTACACATACAACAGAATATTATTCAGTCATGAAAAGAAATTAAATTTTGGTGTATGTTGCAACAGAGATGCACCTTGAAAACAAGTGAAATAAGCTGGATACAGAAGAACAAATGTCGGATGATTATGGAAAGCAGAATAGAGGTTGCCAGGAGTGGGGGAAGAAAGGAAGAATTTCTGTTTAACAGGTGTGGAGTTTTATCAGAGACGATGAAGAAGTTTTGCATATAGGCAGAGGTTACGGTTATACACCTTCAACAGCTGCCTTTTAGGCTTCCGTCTGTGTCCAAAACGGATGTGGTAGATCTGGAAGGAGCAGGATCACGCACACACTGCTGGAGACACACGAATTCTAGAAAGCTCCGCAAGAACCTGAGAGCAGCAGGTGTTTTTGGAGATGGTGACTGGAGTGGGTGGGGAGGGCTGAGGGTTGGATGCGGGCGGTTGAGTTTCTTCCTAACTTCCTCTTCCATTTTTAATAAATCCTTCCCACACCTAAGGACAAAAAGCTTCATGTGTATTTGTAGAAAATCCTCCTGCCTTCTCCCTTTCTCCAAAGACTATCAGTTTTACCACACCAGAGAACAATGGGGATAGACCATCCCCCCAGAAGCCTGTTTGCAGGTTGATTTAAACTGTTCAGTGCTAGAGCAGACTGAGGATGAAGACGCTCAATAAAGGATCTTTAAAAATTGTGACGCCGAGAGGCCGCTGAAATCTTGTAGAAATACAGAAATAAAGTATCCAGGACTAAATCTAATGAACAGTGTTAAATACACATGGAAAACGTGTAAATACTGAAGGATTTTGAAGAAAACACCTATATAAAGAGATATATTCTATGCCTATCAATAGGAAGACAGCATCATAAAGATGTCCACTTTAATGTATGAAAACTAACTTATGAAGTCTTTGTTGAAGTCAAAATCTCAGTAAAGAAAGATTTTTGTAGGCTTCATGAACAACTTGTAAAATATGTACGAAAATGTAAAGGACCCCAAACAGCAGAGAGAGCCCCGCCAAAAGTGAGAATAAATGCTCATCCAGAAATCAAGATTTACTATCAAGTTGCAGTAACTAAGCGAGTGCAGTATTGCTCAAGGCAGGAACAGAAGAGAGAGCCGGGAGACACACAGACTGACACATGTTGAGGAATTGAGCACAAAACCAGCATTGCAGGTGGCTGGGAAGGGATGGGCCACCCAGCGAAGGGGCCACAGTGGTCCAGACAGGAAAGATGGTTTCTTCATCACACCTGCACAAAGAATCAAATTCAAGCAGCTGCAAGACCTAATTTGCAACAAAAGTTTGAAACTTTTAGAAAATGTTGGGACGGTTGTAGCTTAGCAGTAGAGTGCTTGTTTAGCGTGTGTGATATCACACACATGCACACGCACACACATGCACACACATATACGGATATTGTAATTGAAGCTGAATGCACGAACTTATAAATAAATAAGCTAGACCATATTAGTATTTAAGTATGTACATGATTTAAAAGATGCCATAAAATGTTATAAGCCACAGAATGAACGACAGCCTTTGCCACGTACCCATGTAACTAAGGAGGCATAAACTATATAAAGATTTCTTTCAAATCTGTAAGAAAATGTAAACAGGCAGTAGTAAAATAGAAAAAGTCTAGGGGCAGGAATTTACAGAATAAAAAAAAAATGCAAGTGATCAATAAACACAGGAACAGATGCCTAACCTCTAACTCCACGCTAGTCAAGGAAATGCAAATTGAGTCATAAAGAAATAACACAGCACAATCATTAAGCTGGAAAATAATTAACAAATCTGACGACAGCAGGTGCCAGCAAGGACTGGGAGTGTGATAACTCAGCTGCTGCGGGTGGGCTCGCTTTGGGGAACAACCGGGCATGCAAGCGAGACGTATCCTCAGACCTGCAGCCAAACCCCAGCAGTGTGCGCGCTAGAAACCCGCACATGCGCACAAGGAGAGGTGGATTCCAGCTTCAGAGTGACTCGGTTTACAATATGGAACCAGTCTCAATTTTCATCTGCAGAAGAACGGATAAATATATTTAGTGTAATAGTAACACAATGTTATAGTGGTATACAGCGAAAATGGGTTTTTATTTCTTGAAGAAAACAATAATCAAATAAATGGTATCAGGTGGCAGACTCCAGTCTAAGTTCTTTCTAAATAGTAGCGTATTTACTCAGTGGACTGGGGCTAGACTCAGCCACACGGATCAAGCACAGAAGCATCTCTGACGGAAACAAGCAAGTCAGCGGCATACAGATAACTTCGCCACGCAGGTAAAGCTTGAACTATTTAAAACAATAGTGTCTAGGAAATCTTTCAAATACAATAAAAATATAGAGAGAGGTTACCTTAGGGTTTTGAGAGTAAGGGTGGAGGGTGAGGAGGACCCCCAAGGGGCATCAGCAGCAAGGGTGCTGCATTTCTAATGTTTATTGATGGGTAAACTTTTCATTATAACTTCATGTATCTTTGAAAGAACTTGTAATATATATTTTGTTTTGAAAGAGGGAAAGTCATCCACTCCCAGTCATCTTAGTGGCTGCCAGTCTTTTATGCTTATTTTATACACCCATGATTATCATATATGTTCTATTTCTTTCACTTAACATTTCCACATACTGTAAAAAACTCTTCACAAGTGTTCTTAGTGGGCAGCCCAACTCTTCACCCGTGGTAACATGAGTGTACAGGACCAACTTGTTGATTTCTGTTTTAAATCAATGGTCCTTTATTTTCAGTAGAGTGTCTGTGTACACAAAGCTTTTGGAAATACCTTTTGCTACATTTCTTCTAAAACAGTTACAGTATCAAATGGTACAGTTGGTTCACTCTGAGACATTCCCAGGAGTGGGTGACTCGGTTCCCACCACGGCTTTGTCAGACTAAACACAAAGCAAAACAAAGCAAAACAAAGCAAAGCAAAGCAAAGCAAAGCAAAGCAAAGCAAAGCAAAGCAAAGCAACTATTTTGATCCATAAAGATGGAGCTTAGGTGTAGTTTTAGGGATATTTTCCTCAAATGCATATCAAATATCTACTGAGAGCAAAGTGATCTGCTCTTGTGGGGGAGGTGGGACTTCTGTCTTGTCCTTTTGTCCCCTCTGAGTGACAAGTGATAGTGACACAAAGCAGTCAGCCAGCTCCAGCAGGTGTCTTCATGAGGTTCGGCCTTTGATTGATTCTCTGGCACTGATCTCACACCCCACCACCCATCCCCCCGGGAAGAGCACCAGGGTCAGAGTCTGCTTGTCACCAGTATTCTCTCCTGCCAGATGAGCCACACTGGGGTCACCCCTGGGCCTGTGTGCTGAGGCCACGTTTGAGTGCAGCCTCCCAACCATCCCTGGGGATCTATTCACCCGGTGACACACTGGGCATTGACACCCGCTCTACTGACCCAGCCGGTACCCAGGGCTCATTCATCCCCTCTTCCCCTCAGGCCACACACAGCCAGGGCAGGATCAGGGCTGCCCTGCATTTCCCATGGAGAGGGCCGGAATCTGGGGGAGGTGGGACTGAGGACACCGCAGAGGGCAGAGTGGAGGGGTGGGTGGAAGGTGGGAGGCTGATTCTGGAAGAGAGGTGGCTGGAGGGAGGGCTCCTTACAGGAGTCTGAGCAGGCTGGAGGGGAGGGGAGAGGTGGGCTGTGGATGAAAAGGTGGGGGACATTCGCATGGAGCTGGGGGTGCAGGAGTCAGAAGGAATTTGGGAGTAGCAGCATAAAGGGAATTTCAGGGGCCACCTGAGGTGGCCAGGAGCCCATGGTGGGGGAACTTGCACACTCGCCCCGTCCCTTTGCCCTTCATGAGAGCCAGGCTTGGATCGAGGTGGAGGAAGGTGATGATGGAGAGAAGACAGGCAAGGACAGGGCTTGGCTTCCCCAGGGGTGGCCGAGAGGTCCCTGGAGAGTGAGCTGGGGCAGTACCCTGCCGGAGCAGGGTGTGCTGACCCTGGAGGGACCAGCCCCCAGGGACAGAGAAGTCCTCCGGTGAGAGAGGAAAGGGGCACAGGATGGTTCGACCACGTTATGGGGACTGTGGGGCAGATAAAAGGATGCTCCCGGGCTCAGATGGGGGCCGGGTCTGCCTTCCTGAAGTCGGAGCTGCTGCTGGAGCCACACTGGGAGCAGCAGGCGTGCTCGGGTCAGCGCGGCGGCTGCCAGTGCCTCGGGCCCCCGTGGAAACGCAGCCTACGTAGGGTCAGTCCCTTCATGTTTTTTAAGGCATATGTTTCATACAAACACCAACATACACGGCGGGGCAGGGGGTGATGCAAAACAGTAGAGCAATCCTATCTGTGAGGTAGGTTTGCAAGGGATCTTAATTCACCACTGTTTTTTAGGTTTCTTTTTTCAGTTTTCCTCAATAAGTAGATATGGTTCTCTTGAAACCATAGATGTTATTTACTTGAAAGAAAGAAATGGGGTAGAAACTTCCAGAGTTCCTTCAACTGGAAGGGATGGTCCCACCTGTGCCCCCAACTCTCAGGTATCCGCTTACCCATGGCCTGGGGAGGGCCCCCCAGCAGGGATGGCTCAGCGTCGGGGGCCCCATCTGTCCCCGCTGGAGGTTAGGGGTGACCTTCAGTAGGCGTGTGCTCAGCTGAGGGGACTTCCACATGCAGGACAAAGTCCCACTGAGGTCAGGACGGTGACAGTAAACTCTGTGGTTGTTGAAACTGAAGCCTGAAGTAAAGTCTTCTCAGCGGCAGCTCGCTAGCCGTTGTATCAGGGCACACTGGGCCTCATTACCGTATCTTCATGCTGCACAGAATGGAGGACTCTCGTGACATCGTAGAACTTACTCTTTCTTATTGATCATTTCACTTGATCCTCTGGGGTATTCTCATTACCTACCTCCCTCAGAAAAAAGAAAAACAAAACAGTTCTCTGAGTCATATAAACTTACCACAGGCTACTAGAGGCGAAACCCTGGTTTTGGTTTGATTTCCCAGAATGCCTGACTCTAGAGACTTATGCCTTTTTTTTTTTTTTTTTTTTTTTTGACTAGTTTCTTTGTGGAAATCTTTTGCAGAGCCAGACATCAAGCCAGGGCCCTCGAGCATGCTGGACAGGTGCTGTGGCACCAAGCGTTGACCCCCACCCCCTGCCAACCCCAGCTCCTACACACAAGCGACCGACCCTCCAGTTCTTGTGCAGTGCCCTCGGGGTTGGGGTGCTGAACCCCAGGGAGGGGAGGACATGGCTCACTCAGAGTGAAGCTTGGGCCCAAGGGCAGGTTGATGGCGGTGATGGGGGCAGGGTGGTGATGAGACTGTTATTCATTAAAAGCAGGGTTGATTGTATGAATGAAAAATCCAGACCCTGATTCCTGGGTTTTACTTGGGTGTCCTTGGGTTTCTCTGCCTAAAGTAAGAACACCTTAGCAAGTTGCCCTGTCTTTGAAAATACTTAGTCTATTGAATAAATTGCATTTGTTAAGTAATAATTGAGGGTTTTCCCCTCATTTTTTATTTATGAAAGTCATTCATAGCTGCCAGAGCTTCTAATCAACCTGAAATATAAATATAAACACTCCGAGCAGTTGTAATTCTATGCAAAAGAAATTTGAACCTTTTAATTTACTTTGCTTCTTTATAAGAGATAAATATTTAATTGTTGGTAAAGCTTGTAGAAGAGTGAAAAAGGTCTACAGATCTCCTGAGAATCTATCTTAAACAGTTTAGGTTGTAGAAGAAAAAAATGCATTTACAATGATGTTCATTGCATTATTTATGACAACCTAAACAGTAAAAACACCCTAAATATTCATCTGTAAATAAATTAGGGCACATTTGCATATTTGTACAATGGCGTATTTTGCAGTCATAAAAGTTATGTTCAGTCTTAGGGTAGAGAAAGATTTCTTATGTGGGGCGCCAAACCCAGAAGCCATTAAGGACAAGCTGGCAGATTTGACACGATAAATATTAAAAAGGCTTGTCCTTGAAAGACACCATAAACAAAATAAAAATATGAGTGACAAACTGAGATAAAATATGCAAGAGGAATAATATGCAACCCATGTATTTTTATTTCCCCTGTAAATCACACTCTTTCATCATCTGTCCTTCGAGGCTGAGCCATGAGGCTCGATACCTGAGGCAGAGAAGATTTTTTGGAGACTGAGTCTCTACTCCAACTTCTGTATTCCTTTCAGGGAGACCAGAGTCTCAGAAAGCAGCCTTTGTGGAGAAATGGGAACATTTAGCCATCCTAAAGCTTGCTTTCTAATAAATCAAGGCCCAACCTTGATGGGCTTGTCTGCCCAAGGAGATAAGAGGAGACCGGAAATAACCACCCCTGCCCAGAGGATTGTGGGAGGAAGGGAAAGATGGAGGCAGTGGTGAGAAGTGTGGGTCTGGACAGAGCCAGAGTGAGTGCTAGACAGGTGGACTGAGGAAAAGAGCCAAAGCCGAAGGGAGGTTTCTGACCCTGTCCTGTCTGGGGTTTTGGGCAAGGAAGCCTCACTGGGTACCTTGGCTGTATCTGGGAGTGTTCTTATGGACGTCTGAGGGGTACACAGATTTCACAACTTATTTCTTCTGGTGCCTTTTGGGGGACTCTGAGTTACTTTAGGAGTCAAAACAACCCCAGGGGTTTGCAGGCCGTTTGTGGTTTCTTCGGCAATGAAAGTCCCTCTGTGTCTGTAGGCTTCCAGCCTGTTTATTTCCTGTCAGAACCATGTGCAAGCAGCCATGATCACAGCTCTTTCCCCAGCATGGATCTGATTCTGGAAAAGCCTGTCCTTTGATTCACTGGCTTTGACGCTGCTCCTTTTGTCACGGCAGACAGTGAAACTACGGGCAGATCTTACGAACCCTCAGGCTTGATCTGCTTTGGTTTTTGTCCTTAGACCTAGGGGATGGGCCGAACTCACTCTGGAGTGGCTGGAACTCTTACCTGTCCCAATTTTGTCAGCCTCTGGAATCTCCATCCAGCAGTCAGCCCCGCAGCAGCTCCTGAGCTGGGGAACCCCCACGCACGCAGGGACCCACCTCGTCCCGCAGCCTCTCTCCCTCACATTGTCCTGCAAAGGCCAGCCAGCTTGGCTCGCTGCCCTGAGCTCCAGTGTTTGTCTTTTCAGCTTTGCAAAAATGCCACGCTGTGTGTGAGCTCCAGCTCCTGTGCTCTGGGGTCCCCAGGAAGAAAGCTGGGGCCCAAGTGGAATTCAACTCACATGGTTCCAGTCTCTCAAGGGTCACAGTCCAGTACTGCCTGTTGTTTGATGCCTGAGCGCGCTTACCTAATCTATTTTGTCTGGTTTTAGAGTTGTTTATGGTGGTGGTAGTGGGAATCTGGGATTAGTTATTCTATCAGTGCCGTAATCAGAAGTCTCTTCCCTTTCCTTCTTCAGTGAGAGAACTTTATTTGGAGACCTGGGAATGACAGTTTGTTCTCTCCTCCCATACACTGGTGGGATTCCAAGATGTCCACAGAAATCCACTCTCCACAATTAACACGGTTAAAGCGGAGGTGAGGAGAAAAAAGAGAAAGCATGGAGGAGGAAAAATAATTACAAGAAAAAATAATGACCAACATTTCCCATGTTTAGTGAGAACATCAACCTACAGATTCATGAAGTTTAATCAACCCAAGGAAGATGAAAAGAGGGAAAGGAAAGCCGTAGTACCTCAGCTCACAATGGTCACATGGGGGAAAGCAAAGGGAAAGTTTTGAAAGTCACCAGTCAAAAGGCAGGAATGATGACTGGCTTCTCATGAAAACAAAGGAGGCTGGAAGACAATGGAATAACATCTTTAAGCTGCTAAAAAAGAAACTGACAACTCGCTAATTTTATATTATTGAAAACACCTAGCTGAGCATGATGGTGCCTGCCTGTAATCTCAGCACTTGGGAGGCTGAGGCACGAGGATGGCCATGAGTTTGAGGCCAGCCTGGGCTACACAGAGGGTTCAGAGACAGCCTAGGTTACATAGCGAGATTTTGTCTCAAAAAAATAAAAGAAGAAGGAAGAGGAGGAGGAAATAAACTTAATAACAAGAGTAAAATAAAGGCATTTATGCAGACAAGTTGTAGTTTAGTACTTTCCACAATAGCTGAGATATGGAATCAACTGAAGTATCTACAAACAAAGGAATGAATAAAGAAAATGTGGAATACTATTCAGCCATAAAGAAGAAATCCCGTCTTTTTCAGTAACACAGATGAACTTAGAGAACATTAAGTGAAATGTGCATAAATATTAAAGACTAGCTTATTCTAATTTTTAAAGAAATATCTGACTTTTTAAGGCAAAATGATAATATTAGATTGTGGGCATTATCAAGTATGTAGGAATAAAATACATGACAATGTAGCACAAAGAATATAGAGATAAAATTCTACCGTGCTGCTGTAGGGTCCCTACATTTTACAGGAAGTGGTAGAGCTTTACAGTAGATCTCTCATGGATACATATTGTAACCTCTATAGCAACTAAAAATTACATCCAGAATAGCAACAATAATCATAAAAGTATTTGATTAACCCACAGGAAGGCAGGAAAAAGAAAGGAACAAATACTGGATGGAACAAAAAAACACATAACAGGAGGGTAAATTTAAACTTAGCTATTTAATCATGCAAACTATTAAATTAAATGTATTCAATATTTCAGTCAAAAGGAAGAGACCATTAGGCTGAATATGAACATTCAAGGTTTATCTGTGTGCTATCTAAAAGCATGAACTTTAAGGAAATAGACCCAGATTGAATTTGAAAGGAAGGGAAAATATGTATCACATAATCATTAAACATAAAAATCATCTTTAAACCACTATGGCTATAATAATATCAAAGGAGTGGGAATTATAAGAGACATCTCATAATAATAAAAGGAAATATTCATTAGGAAGATATAGGTACCCCAAATACATATGCATCAAACAAAACTTCAAAATACAGGAAGCAAAACTTCACTGCATTTAAGGAGGAAACTGACAAAGCTGGAATGATAGCCAGAAATTTTAATATCTTCTCTCAATAACATACAGAGCCAAAAAAAAAAAAGGCCCCAAAAAATCAAGATGGGTAAAGATTTGAACAACATGCTATCAACTGACATAACCTACCTGGCATTAGACCCGGCCACTGCACATTCTTTTTATGTGAACGGATTGTCCACAGGCTAGAACATGTGCCCAAACATGTATCTCAATGTATCAGAAGATTGCAATTGTATAGGGCAGCGATGGCGAATATTTTATAGATGGGTGCCCAAACTGCAACCCAAAGCCTACTTATTTATCGCAAAGTACGAATTTTGCGATTAAACCTGAGAATTGAGGTTTTAGTTTAGAAAAAACAGCTCATGTAATAACATCTTTTGTCTTAAAAGAAAAACAAATTACATGCATGTCATAGCCCCCCTCTCCCCAGTATAGAGTATATTCTCTGTCCTTTCGGGTAGAGAATTTTTTTTTTTTTTGGTATCAGAATCTAACTCACGTCCTGGCACTTGCCAGGCAGGCACTGTGCCAGTGAGCTATATACCCATCCCTAGAATCTCAGTAAGATATCACTTTTACCTACTAGGATGGTTAAAATTAAAAAGACTGAGATTTTTAAATGTTGACAGGGTTGTGGAGCAACTGGAATGCTCATACTTGAGTATTACTGCCAGTGCTGATGTAAACTAGCACAACCATTTTAGAAAAAAACAATTCTGTAATTCAACAGATAAAGACAAACATGCCTAGTTTGTGATTCAGCGTGGCAGGCAGAGTGATGTCCCTGCAAAGGTGTCCGTATCCGAACCCCTGGGATATACGATCTTGTTATACCATGTGGAAAACAAGCCTTTGCAGATGTGCTGAAATTACTGACTTTGAGACTGGGAAATTCTAGATTATCCAGGTGGGCTCAGTATACTCACAAGAATCCTTAAATGCAGGAGAGAGAGAGGCAGAGGCAGGCTGGATAGATATGGTGCCGTAGGGGTTGCTGGGGCTGCTGTTGGCTTTGGAGATTTAGGAAGAATGCAGGGTTCCTTCTAGAAGCTGGAAACAGCTTGTCTGAAGGTTAATTTGAGGTGTCACCTTGTCCAGATTAAGGAGTATCTGGAAACCCAGGAGAAGGCCATTCTTTTGGGGTGTGTCTGTGAATGTTCCTAGAGATGAGTGGGTGAGTCTGAGTGGGTTGGGTGGGGATGACCTGCCCTTGGTGTGGGTGGGCACCATCCACTGGCTAGGGGTCCCAGAAAGAGCAAACTCAGATGGGAGGCAAAGGTGTCCCTCCAGCTCTCGGAGCTGGGATGCTCCTTCTCTTCTGTCCTTGGAGAGGAAACACAGGCTACAACGGTGCATGCCAGCTTTTTGGATCCCAGGGTTTACACCAATCTGCCTCTTCCCCCAGTCTCAGGCCTTTGGCCCTGGACCGAGAACTACACTCTTGGCTTCCGGGGTTTTGAAGCCTTCAGACTAAGTCACACTGCTGGCAAAACAGGGTCTCTAGCTTACAGAAGGCCTGTCACCGGCCTCCTGAGCCACAAGGATCACCGAAGCCAATCCCCCGGGAAAATCCTCTCGCCTATATCTAATCCTATTAGCTCTATCACCATAAAGAACCCTGCCTAACACAGCAAAGAACAGATGCACCCTCAGATCACCCCGAGAGGAATGTTTCCTGGATGGCATTGTATTTTAGCACAGCGAGACCTGTGTCAGACTTTGGATCTCCACAATTTTAAGACAAGAACTTTGTGTTCTTTGAACACAAGTTTGTAAAGTAATTGGTTGCAACAGCAATAGGAAATCAATCCACCTAACAATTCCTCTTCAAGATATTCACACCGGAGAAATATTACCAGCTCCTCTCATATACCTATGTGAATAATCGTATTATTTTGGAAATGACAAGAAAAAGTCTGTGCAGATTCAGTAGTGGCACAATCTTTTTCCCTAAATATTTTCTTTTTTCTTTTTTTTTTTTTAGTTTGAAAGAGAATAAAACAAAAGGGGGCAGTACAGAGCAGATCAGAACAGGACAACATAGGCAACACAGTACTTTACATTAAGTCAACTGGACATCAACAGTATCTAACACCATATCTCTTACTCTGCTATAGTTGAGCATAGTTTCAAATACAATAATATCAAACATATTTCAATCCAAGGCTGGTTGAATTCACAGATATTGGAACCCACTGATCCCCGAGGGTCAACTGTATGTTACTAAAATCTGATGTAAACTCTCAGGTATGTTCAGATCAGTGAAATCTTATTTAGCTATTTTCATGTCATCAGAGAGAGATTATTTGCTGATTGGAGTTATGTTATGCATTGTTGAGTATCTTAAAGTCCCAGCGCTGTATTGCGAATTGACTCACGAGGGGTCTGTATTTGTTAAAGTTTACTAAATGCGGATGAAAAGTCTGTTTCCTCTCTGAATTATGTGCTGCATGCAGATGACTTAATTATTGACAAGACAGTCATCACCGGCCGTTTGGGTTCAGCTTGCTCAGCTTGTAAATTATTCTCTATTAAATATTAATCTGCTTTTGTTGGAGTTTGAGTCCTGAGGATACTTGGGTAGATGGATACAAGAGTCTCATCTTATGCAACACAGAAACAGATTTTTTTTTTCCCATTGGAAGAGGAACTTGAAGCTTATCTGGTCCAATTCCTTAGCTGATAGAGACAGATAGTGCTAAAAACAGCTAGGCGAAAATAGAAATTTTATAAACTGAATCACATTTTTTTACTTGGGAGGCGAGCTAGTTCTTAAAAAGAGCCTGTGATAAATGCTTCAGTAAGTGAAAATGTAGCTTGTGAACAATTAGCAGTCATTAAAGCCAAGATGCAGGAAAGGACCACACTGCAAGCTGACAAATTGGACCTCAGCTCTTGCAGCGAGTTGGCTATTACAGAGTCGTGCTAACTTCTCCTGTGGACTTGTTGTGCATCAAGCATTGGGCCCAGCACCATAAGACTCCCTCTTATTTTAGTCTTTGCAGCAAACCCCTGGGGTTCACAGTGTGAAGCTACATGAGGATGCCTTACTTGTAACAGCAGAAAAACTGCACCAAAGAATGCAGCCCCCCAAATGCCTTTGCTTTGACAGGGTTGGGAGTAGAGTAGGGGTCCCACTCACGTGGGTGACTCCAAAACTCCAAAATCCTTTTCGTTTTTCTGGGTGAAATAAAGAAATGTTTGCTGGCGTGGAAATCTGCTTTTCTTGGAAGCACTTGATCGGCTGAGTAAGTGTGCGCCTGAGGACCCTTTGAGACAAGAGGAACCCCCCCGAAGTCCATTGTCAAGTTTCCTTCCCTGTCACTTGCTCCTTCTCTATTTCAAAGCCCTTCCAGCCATCTCTGGGGACCTCACTTTGTCACACCCAGCGAAACCCCAGGCCTCTCCGGAAAGAGTGGTGCAGCGGCTCCAACTGGGCTGGCCCTGGTGCCAACAGGTTCTGCCTGTGGAAATGGGCGCTTTCTGCCCGGCACCCAGCCCTGCCCAGGGCACAGTACAGTTCCTCCTCATGCTGAACAAGGGGTGTTACAAGGGTGGTCTCCTGGTGACTGTCCTGCAAGCTCTGCTGGCGGGAAGGCCGAGCTCCCACTTTGGGGCCCAAGGTGGGTGAAGGTGGTGAGTCTTTCTGGTGTTCCTGGGGGCACTTCTTGGAGCTGAGGGCAGCGCATGGGAACTCGGCTTTAGGATAAGGGCCTCCCTTCGGGACCCCATGTCCCCTGGTTTTCCTCTGTGCACTGTGGCGGCCTAAAGCGCTTCCTGGGAAAGCAGGTCCGAGGGATTGTGCGGTGGAGGTGGTGTGGAAGGCGCTGATTGGCTCCAGTCTCCTGGTCTCTCTCTCCCCTTCGCTGAGGGAGGTAAGGGAAGGTGGGGTGTGCAGCCCAGCCGGACCGCTGGGCGTCGGCACCCAGGGCAGCCCTGGCTGGGGTGCTGGGAGCCCACAGGAGGGTTCAGCAGGCTGCTCCGCTCAGCGAGCTCCTCCATCTCTGAAAAGGACACACAGGCGAGGCAGAGGAAAGACAAAGCAGGCTGTTTCTCCACGCTGGGTCCTTTGCCCCACAGGTAGTCCCTGTTCGGCCAGCACCTCCTGGTGGTGACTCTTAGGAAGCTCCCTGGTCTCACCTCCCTGGCAGTCTGGCCCTTCGGGGGAGGAAGTACCTGAATGAACCTAGCCTGGAGCTGGTAAGGGCGATGCAGCAGCTGGGTGCAGTGATCTCCATCCCTGCACCGTGGCTGCAGCGAAACCATGCTGGCACAGAGCTGTCTAAGCACAAAGAATGGCTGACATCAGCTGCTCAAGTCACTGTCTCCTGTCCAGTGCCTCTTCTGCAGGCGATGCCCTCTCGTGCTCACTTGGGCAGTGCAGAGACCACAGGGGAGGCTCCTGGCTGCGTGAACGTGCGGGATGAAGATCTTTAGCCTCTGGCCAACTCCCAGATACCCATCTGCACGCTCTTCCCCAGCTCCTGCCCGTGAGCTGTGTATATTTTAACTTCAGGACACTTCCCTTTCCACCCGAAATGGGTAATTGGATGCCTCATCTGAAACTCCATCTATTACAGGAGAATTTTCTACCAGGTTCTTCAAGGCCACCCCTGAGCAAGGCCGCAGCACAGCTGCCATCATTTTCTCTTGGCACAAGCAGTGGAGTTCACCCAGCTGCACGCTGAACTCCGGATTCGGGCTGTCTTCCTCCATCAGCCGGTCCGACAGGAGCCCATCCAGCCGTGGGCACCGGGATGACTCTGTCACGGCGGGTCCTGCAGCCTGCCTGTGGCTTCTGGTCAGGGCTATTCAGTCCTGGATGTGCCATCCCGTGACTACATTGTTGCCAGGCCTGCTTGACCTGGCAGCTTGGTCGTTCTGATGAGACCCAGCTCTCCAAGGGCAGTTCGGGCTGCCTGGCCACCTCAGCCCCCATAGAAGCTTTTCAAGTCATATAATTTTACTTTATCTTTAGTACATCGTTCTCTGTGCAGATGGCATGACCTCGTGGGAGGTGAGGGGTGTCTCGAGATGAGGTTGCCACGAACTCCACAGGCATCCTTCCCCCCACGGATACCTGCAGGGCCATGATGTCTTTTGGGTCACAAGGCCCAGGGGACAGGGTTGTGCCACCTCCAGGTGTCACAGGGAAACTTGGAGGAGCACCAAGGAGAGCAGCCTGAGCGAGGCGTCCCGTCCCCTTCCTTCCTTCCCAGGTGAACGCAGAGTGAGCGCGCTAAGTTCTATAAAGAAAGAAGAAGAAGTTGCTTTTTTGCCGGACCCCCCGTGTGGCTTTGGGTGTTCATTTGCATATCTCCTACCCGAGTTCCTTCAGGACAGTGGGACTTGTGGCTCCTTTTCCTTCTAGCTACATGATCCTGAGAAAACCTCTTCCTTTCTTTCTCGGAGTCTTGGGGTGCTCCTCCAAAAATGGGGAGAATAGGCTGGGCGCCCTGGGGGAGATCCCACCCTAGCCGGTCGGGTGTCTGCTCCTTAAATGCTGCTGTGTTCTCCCCGTGAGCCTCTGGAAGGGGCCCCCACCTCAGCACCCCAGCCAATCTATGCTAATGCGTTTGTGGGTATCCATGGGGCGACACGTGGTTAACACGTATGCGCTTTAACAGGGCTCTTTTACGGCGACGCCAAGGATGTGCGGATGGTCTGGGGGCCGCAGAGGTGGCTCTCTCCGGTAGTGAACTGACCGCTGCTCAGCTCCGACCCACCTTCTCTGCAGCTCAGGGTCCCACAGCCGGCTCCTCGCGTGTGCTACGGGTCTGGGATGCTTGGACGTGTGCATGTGGCTTGTGTGGCGAGTGTGCGTGCTCACAGGACGTGTGCGTGTCTGCGTGTTGAGTGAGTGGTGTATATGTTGTGTGTGTGTTGTCTGTGTGTGAGGTGTAATTTCAGTCACTGCCTCCTCACCCGTCTTGGAGGGCTCTGGGCCTGCCTCCAACGCAAGTGAGCAGCGCCTGTGCCTGAACTCTGCGTCTCAGTCTGGGCTCGTGGTTGAGGGTGCTCAGTCGGGCAGGACGGTTCTTCTTCGCTAACTGAATGCAAACAAAAGCTGTCGCGGGTTGATCTTTTCAAGGTGGTGCTGCAGTGCCCTCTAGTGGATTTTCTCTGAAGTTCTCAAGGTTTGCGATTGGCACTGCGCTGCCTGGTGACTCAAACGTGGGCCCTGGGGATCCGGCAGCCCTTGGTCTCCCTTGCGGTCGTTACTCCTCTGTCCCACAGAGACAGCGGAGCCCAGGAGTTCTGCGACTGCGAGAGGCGAGGCTGGGGTCAGTCCAGGGAGGGGTTGATATAGGGAGACAGGATCCTTCCTTCCCATTATCTTGCTTTTTTCTCTTCATAGGCAACGATGCCTCCACTCTGTCCTTAGTCTCCACGCGGGAAGGGAGGGAAGGAGTGAATGCGTGCGTGCCAGATAGCTTTTAAGAAATTTGTCAAAGTGGGGATAAAGTAGTAGAGAAGAAACTTGATGAATGCAATAAATTGGTAATGAGATCGAAAGGGTAACAACCAGAAAAACGACAGGACTGGGGTGTGGGAGACCTCAGCGCCGGCTGGCCACGCCTGACACCCAGGAAGCTCTGAAAACTTCACACACATGTGGCCATAGTGTGCAGAGGTTCCGAGGATGGGACCTGGGCCTAGGCTTCTAATGATGCCTGTGTGGTTCGAAGGTGGTTTAGTATGAAAACGCATCACCAAGGAGACCCTGAGTAGCAAATCTCTGTTTTGCTACTCAACAGCTGTGTGACCATGGCACCCATCTGGCATCTTGCTTTTGAATGAGCAGGAGAAAAGACCAGGAGGTGAGAAGGAGAGGGAAGGGGACAAAGAGGATTATTTCGAGTGGCGCCTGGCCATGGTACACTAGGACACTAGGGTGAAGCTGTCTTTGCAAGTGGCCACACCAAGCCAGCTCACCCCAGGCCACTAACACAGTTGTGGACACCCCGTTCCTGTTCTGCTTCCATGTCTGGGTGTCTGCTGTCAGGGTTTACGGCAGAAAGAGCCAACATCACATCTTTAGGTGGGCAATGAATGACATCTTTACTAAACCTTACACAAGGAATTTCACAGCCATCCCATGGGGCTCCAAGAACCCCCATCACAAGGGGCTGGGGGTTTAGCTCAGTGGCATAAGCGCCTGCTTGGCAAGTGCAAGGTCAAGAGTTCCATCCCTGGTACCAAAAAAAAAAAAAAAAAAGAACCCCCATCACGGAGTAACTGGACAGGTCACGTGTCTCAGGCTACAGGAAGCTAAGTCCTGGACTGGACCTGAAGGGCAGGCCTGTCTCACCAAGGCACCTAGGATGAGGCTTGTGTGGCCACAGCTCAGCTTAAGAAATAAAACTTTCAGGCAGCTGAGATCTCTGATTCCCTCTGCCGACCCTCCAGATCGTCCCCTTGAAGCCGCTGTCCTGGATTTGGTGTGGATCATTTTCATTCCTGTCTTTACACTCGGCTGGATCCTGTTACCTATTCAGAACCTTTTATAGTAAAGACATCTTCCTCTTATAATTTGATCTTTTTCTCAAAATCATTTCTGGAATTTTCCTAAATTGATACCTGGACTTCTAGTTTCGGTATTGTCGCTTTCTTTGTGATACTGGGGACTGAACCTAAGACGCTCAAGGCAACCACTTTAGCACTGTGCCACAACCCTAACTCTCTTGTTGCCGTTTAGTGAGAGCTGTGACTCTACCGGTGGACCTTCAGGTGGCTCCCAGTTTGCCACGGACACAGATACTACTGCAGTGCGTGGTTTCGCTCAGGTACCCTGCACATGGGTGAGTTCACGAGGGCAGGCACTCATGAATGGACTTCCTGCACTGCGGGCCTTGTGCTCTTTGAGTCCATTGTGCCATTTACCCTCCTGCCAGCAGCACACGAGAGTTTCTGCTGCTCTGTGCCCTCACCCACACTTGAGATTGCCAGCTCTCATGTGTCACCAGCCTGTGTTCTTTACACCGTGCTTAATAGCCTTTTGTGGTCTTAAAATAATAACACAACAAAAAACAATAGAAGAGTCGTTGCAGGGTGAACCATGTGAAGGCTGTGTTCTGGGCCATCAAGTCCTCAGCAAAGTCTGGAGGGAGGTCGCCAAGACGAACTACGCCACAAAACATTGGAGGGAAAGCGACAGCAAGGGGGGAGTTTGGAGAGTCTTGTTGGTCACCTCCATGACAAGCTGCTTCAAGGCACCATCCCTTCACCTTGAGCTTTTCGTCTGAAGGAATAAGTAGGGAGCTTAACCCCTAGGTTCACCTGGGGAGGTTGCAGTGGGTGCAGTTGGTCTGGGGTCATCACTGCTAGCACCTCCTTCGACTCTTCGGAGCACTTGGTCTGGAGAGATAATGTATGCCAACATTTATTTGCTAAAGGCGGGGAGACTCCGGTCGATTTCTGATTTGTAAGTGCTCTGCTGTGGTTTGTGTGGATAGGATCATGGACCAGAGAGCTGAGTTATGGGAATCCTAGGGGATGAGGTGCTATTGTTACTGTGGCAACGAGATTCAGGATAGAAATAGGAGCCCTCGGAACCTTCCAGAGAAAGAGCTGACCACAGCCCAGAAGCCCTTCCCCTGAGACTTATCAAAGCCCTTTCCCATCCCTGTGGAGTCCTGGCTATACTTCTTGGCCACTGCCCAAGGGACAGCCACCTCCTGGGGCAGGACAGCCTGGCAGGTGTCCCCCTCCCACCTCTAGGCTCCTCCAGCTCAGACTCGGTTCCCGGCCACTGGACAGAGCTCCCCGCCAGCGCTTTCAGGGGGACAGTTCCTAGGTGTGCTTCGTGAGTTGTGGCCAGACTCGTGTATGACACTTCCCGGAGTAACAAAGGGATGCTTTGTGGGCAACTGGCTCCAGCCAATAGCAGTGGTGGGACTCCCTCTGGCACATTCCTGTTTAGCCAGCACCCCCATTCCCCAGCCATTCAGTCCAAGACAACCTGGGCTCTGACACGGATAACTGGGCCATTTGATCAAGCTGAAGAGGCAGGTCAGCAGGCTCCCAGCACCGAAACTCCTGGGGGAAACAGCAGGAAACGGCGGGAGATCCGTGGGGGGACTGCTTGGCAATCAGCATCCAGTGTTTCCCTCCCAGCATCGAGCCGCCTCTGAGGGAAAACCTTCAGCCCCGTGCTAGGCTCCTGTGACAAACGCTTACCCTTAGAAACAAGTTTCACAGAAGAGTTCCAGCTGAGCGGCCTCACAAACCTAGGCTGTTACTTTGCAGGGCAGACCCAGGAGGATCACTTCTGCCCGGGGAGTTTCCATACTCCCCTGGGGGTCACCACCTCCAGACCCTCTTGGGTGAGCAGCCCCCACCCCATGATGTCCCGGGTGATTGTTGGATCCTGGTGTTTTTGTGCCTACTGCATTAGCTACTGGGAGACAGAGAGAAATGTGCGACTACATGTAAACATCTGTCACAGCACAGTTGCTCTCCTAGCATGGTGACACTGCTTCTTGCTTTCCGTGTTCCCCTTCATGCTCTAGGACTTTGATGAAACCATGTGAAGTGAAGTGCAGGCAGCCCATGTCCCAGAGGGGCTGAGACCCCGAAGCAGACGAGGGAAAGTGACTGAGCCCATATCGTGAGGTCCATGTACTCTCCTCATTTCTGTCTGTTTCAGATTCTGTTACTGTGGATGGACTTCCTTCAGGCCCATTCCTAACTGCAGGTCCATTCCAGAGATGAAGGCAGCTTCGTGGTCTCTCCCAAGTCCCTTCCTTGATTGTCCCCCTGGCCATTGGGTGGGCACAGTGAGTAGCTGCTCCCCCAATAGAATGGCAGGAAAAAGCTCTGGTTGGACTAACTTGGGCCCTTCCCCCCTCATCCCCCATGATTGGGGATCAGGTTGTTACTGGAAGCCTTGCTGTGTGGAGGTGAAGAGGGGCAGTGGTGACCCCAAAGGAAGCAGGTCAGGAGGAGGAAGTCTCCCATGGGCAGAAAAAAGCAGATGCCTTGCCAAGTATGGTGGCTCACGCCTGTAATCCCAACACTCGGGAGGCAGAGGCAGGAGGATTGCTTCAAGTCTGAAGCCAGCCTGAACTACATAGTGAATTCAAGGGCAGCTTGAAGTACATAGCCAGACCCTATACAAAACAAACAAACAAACAAACAAACAATTATCAGTGGGACTTAACTAGCGACAGCATGTATGTCCTATTATTACCTTCATTTTCCAGGTGAGGAAAACCAAGGTCTAGAAAAGTGGTACAGGGACTGGGGATTTAGCTCAGCCTCACAAGCACCTGCCTGGCAAGTGCAAGGTTGTAAGTTCAATTCCTGGTTGAAAGAAAGAAAGAAAGAAAGAAAGAAAGAAAGAAAGACTTTTATAGAGCTGCTGATTCCGGCTTCTTTCTTTGCTGGGAATTTAGCTCAGTGGCATAAGCACCTGCTTTGCAAGTGTGAGGTCATGAGTTCGATCCCTGGAACCAAAAAAGAAAGAAAAGAAAAGAAAAGTGTTACAATTTGCTCTAGGTCACACTGATAGTGACAGCACATGTACCTGACCTGTCTGATTGCAGAGCACTATATCTGCTGCCTGCCCAAGCAGGGATGGTTGACTGGTGGGGACATCTCACTTGAGCACACATAGTCATTTTGCAGGATAACATCATGGTTAGGAGTTTGGCTAGAAGGCGATTGCAATCCAACAGGCAAGAGATGAACAACTGGCTTGTACCAAGGCACTGACTAAGGTGACAGGAAGACAGGCAACTAGATGGACGGTAGATGCCAAGGCAGCAGGAAGAGAAATGTTACAGAGCTAAACACATCTATCAGGGCTGGAAACACACGAGCTGCACAAAGGAGGAGGGGGTTGCCACAAATATCTGTTTGGGGTGCCTGGTGGCTGGGCCAGAGGGTCCATCATTGATTTGACTTGCAAGATGCAGGAGGGGGGATCGGGGTGCTGGTGGGTAGAGTATCACTTGGACAGGCTAGATTGGGGCTACCCAGAGGAGACCTGGATGGAGATGCCTAAGAGCTAGTGTTTATACAAGATCTGGGGGGTGGGACAGGGCAGGGAGCATAGTTGGTGTCCCCAGGGGGGCCGTGAGACCAACACAAGCCTGAGGACTGAGCCTGAGGGTCGAGGCACTTAGGGGCTTCCTGGTCTTAACAACTGTGAGGGACGACCTCACAGGGCATCTCACTGGTTACTGGGTGTCATGTGCTTCCGGTTCCTCTTTCCCACCCCACCTTGTGCGAATGTGTCACTCAGGATGTGTCAGGGTCCGGCACACGTCCTCCACACAGCCCTGCCTGGCCTCCCGGCAGGCCTTTATAACCTCCCACGTTTCCCTGGCACAATGGACACTCTGTTCTGATAAGCGCCGTGAAGGCAGGGACCACACCCGCCTTGCTTGGTCGCTGTAGAAGATGCAGAATCTCCCCTCCTGGCTTCTCCTTTGCCCAGTCTTTTCCAGAGCTGCCGATTTCTTGGCCAGTTTCCAGGGAACCGACAGGGACAGAGTCACAGGGTAATAAAGCCACCCACGTTACGGTGGCCCTTCTTCACTGGTGTCACTGGGTCAATAGGGCAACCTAAGCCTGCTCTTGCGGCTGGCATCTTCTGTCCTGTCTTCTCACAGAGTGCCAGGGCACTTGGCAGGGCTCCTTACTTGGGCCCACAGCCTTGTGAAGGCCTAGGTCTGCACTGTGAGGCTGAAGCAAGTGCTTCCCTGGCTCCAAGCAGCCCACCCTGGGAGGCTCATGTACTTCCTGGAGCTGGTAGGAAGGGGCACTTTGGTATCTCCTGTATTCTTACCCTCATGGCCCTTGGAGCTTCCCAGAAAGAGGGATGACTGGAGGCTAAGGTGTGGCCAGTGCTGTGTCTTCGGGTGTGTGCAGGTCTCCGCCAGGCCTGCCTGTGTCTCTGGGCAGCACAGATCAGGTGGGCACGGTCATCCTAAGTGCCTGGCCCCTTCTCTCTCTTGTCTTCACGCACTAGAACCTTTACCTCATTTAATGCCTGCTCGGTGATTGCAGGAAAGAGGCAGAGAGGTAGGGAAATAGGGAAGTGAGCCAAATCTCTGCTTGAAGAGGCAGAGAGGAAATGTGCAAAGCAGTCCTAATGTCTGCCTTTCCCTCGTGCCGTGTCAGAGGATCTGTCTCAGAGGATGCTGTCTGAGTGCGGTTTGGTGCAAACCCAGAACTTTGCTCTTGGGACATGGTGCCAGGTGATGGGCTGTGTTTGGACAGTTCCTAGATTTCACCCCATGCGCTTTAAAGAGGCTCCTGTGTGGATCAACCAGCCGGGCAAACCTTGGCACCTGGTGAGCAGAAGTTGGAAGGTCTGACAGCCTGTTAGACACTCAGTGTTTTCTTGGCCTGTGAATGGCCTCAGATCTGACGGAAAGACCCTCCCACTGCCCGAGTGCTGGTCTCCACCTTACCCTACACGGTCTGTGGCAGGGATGTCGCCTTATTTCACAAAGGGGAGCCCTGAAACTCAAACAAAATCTGTAATTCCCGAGTACCCAGCACAGCCATAATAATAATAATAATTAATATTCACTGATATCAGGAAATGGAGCTGCCACTTATGAAAGACCTACTATGTGCTTAGGTACTCCACTGGGCTTCTACAGGTTTCTTTAACACCACCCGACTGACCCCTGAGGCTCGTGTCATTGTTTTCATAAAGGGGAAGCCAGAGATCAGAGAGCAGAAGCCTTTGTTAGAGAGAGGTGGGTCAGGGTCTCTACCTTCTGTCCCTGGAGCCCTCCTGACCTTGCTGTGCCTTCTGGCTGGCAGTGAGGAGCCCAAGGGGCCTCTGCAAGCTTGACAAGCTGCATCTGAGAAAGGAAAGGCAGTCAGGCCGTTTCAGAAAGCCAGGAGAAGCTGCGGTCCCCTCCCTACAGTGCATGCTGGCGTGCAGGGCAGGTCCAGGTTGTGTGCCATTTCTGGCTGCTCCAGGAAAGAAACCAAGCTTGAGAGCAGCCAGATCGGTACCTGGGCACATGCTGGGGACAAGAGAGAGAAGGGGCCAGGCACTTAGGATGGCCGTGCCCCACCCGATCTGTGCTGCCCAGAGACACAGGCAGGCCTGGCAGAGACCTGCAGCTCTTTAGAGGAAAGACCCCTCCATGGGGGTCCCTCCAGCAACACACCGGGCCATGAGACCTTAAAGGTCCTATCGACCCTGCTGGTTCCCAGTGAACCTCTCTAGCGTTCCTTCTACTGCGGCAGTAGGGGGAAGGCAGTGGTGGAAATGCAGGCTAGGCCTCTCCTACAATGCATTGCTTTAGCAAACAGGACTTGTGTCTCTGCGTGAGGCCTTACAACCCATCGGGACCTCCTGTCTCCCTCCTTCGCACAGTGGACAAAACCTTCTCCCAGGTGGCCACTCACTAGCAGCCCCAGTGACTCCTCCTGGATTGCCCACGCATTTTATGATCCAGTGGTTCTCCCTTCTTTCCCATCTCTGCCCCCCAGTGTTAGATCAATTGACGGTGCTTTAACTACACCAGTCTCCAGTCCCTGCCCAGATCAGAATCTCTAGGGACGGGTGTCCTTCCCTTTCACACCTCTCGGATGATTCCAGCACATTCTTAGGGCAGAGACCTGTCCCCTTTGCGGTCCTCTGCTGGCCTCTGCAGTGTCTACTTCTTGAGTGAGTCTTCCAGGTCCCTTTGCTGGAACTGTCTTTGCTAGTTAGGTTGGACGTCCTGTCTCCACCTGGGTTCCTGTGGTTCTCCGTGTTTACCTGTGATGCTTGACAGTCCCCTGGTTTCCCTGTGACTGTGAGCCCCCTGGGGACAGCGGCTGTGTCTGCTGGGTTGTTGCACTCCTCGCCTTTATACCTGATAAGCATTCAGTAAATGAACTGAACTGTTAAACATCAAGCTAAAAATCTATCTTCCTAAAACTTTCCCTCAGCCCCTGGTATTCCCTCCTTCCTAATTAAACATGAAAGCCCAAGTCTTGTCTGTTTCTTAACTTTCCCCACATGGCTGTGGGCACCAGTCCTTAATTAGCACCTTTGGATCCCTCTGGGTCTTCCCTGTCCTCCTGAGCAGGGAAGCGGCTCTCTGCTCCTGCAAACATTCCTGTTTCCTCAAATAGCTACTAGAAAAAGAAGCACAGCTTCTGTACCAGAAGAGACGACTGAACCCGAGAGCGCTGCGCAGGCAGGCTCAAAGGCTCTGAAGCGTTACCCTTGCTGGGAGGTGTTTAAAGCACCTCAGAGAAGATCACAGAGGGTTTTAGTCCATACTCATCCAATTCCCAACTCATCCATTTCCTCTTCCACCCTTCCTCAGGGGAAGCCAAAACCTGAGCTTTTGTTAGAGAGGAGACCCTGCTGCAGAGCAGCTTCAAGGAGGGGTGGAGGGGATGCTCCAAGGAGGATCAGGAGTAGACAAAGGCCAACAGGGCATTAATTAGCTTTAGAACCGCTAGGAGCCTCATTCTGACCCAAACCGTCCAAGGTAATTTGTGAACACAGCTGTGGAGGAAGAGGCTTGCCCTTCCTTACTTCCTTTGAATGGGTGGCTCAGAAATGGGGAGAAGAACCAGGAACCCCTTCTCCCGCCAATTGCCCAGGGGCTGGAGGGAAGCCAGGCTGCTCAGCTCCTGGGGTTTGGGAAGGTGCCTGGCTACAAGCCGTCTCCCCATCACCGTGAGAAGGTGTGGACTGCGGGACTGGGGTATTGTAAACCCCAATATTGAGTTCAGTCATCCAAATATTGTAGTCCTCTTTCTAGTTTTCCTCACAATCCAAAAAGTTATATTTGTAATCCCATTGAGATGTCATTGGAATCTCAGCAAGTTAATTCCAATTTACCATCACCAATACAACCCACGGTGAGAGTAAAGACACAAAGACATATTCTAAATTAAGGGCAGCCAAGGGTCCTAAGTCCAATCCCGGTGAGGACATGTGGACAAAGGCCCTGATCCTAGGCCTCTCCCGGCATTTATTATCTTGTGAAAAAGGGGGGTGGCTCAGGGATGAGTGACAGTGAGGATGGCGGGAATTACATGAGTAACTTGAGCTGGCTGGCCAGGTGCAAGATTGACATCTCTATAAATTGCAGAGATAAAAAATGTAGAAGGATCAATTTACATAATCCAATTTAGGTGGCAATAGAATTGTTTTGGGAGGCTAGCGCTTGGTTCTGATATGCAAACTCTTGTGCCCTGGGGAGTCATAGCCTCTTTATCTTGAGGCTGGTACCCAGTTGACATTCCCAGAACAATTTGCTCTAACATCTCATGTGCTCATATCCTGTACTTGTCTGTATTGCACGGAGAACACTAGGCGAGGAAACAGGACTGTCTGTTGGCTATAGAAATTGCATGTTAGGCCGGGGGATTTAGTTAAGCGGTATAAGGGCCTGCCTGGCAAGCGCAAGGTTGTGAGTTCAATCCCCAGTACAAAAAAAAAAAAAAAAAAAAAAAAAAAAAAGGAAACTGCATGTTAGCTCCTCAGCTAGCCTTATTTGCAATACTTAGAGCTAACTGAAGAGAGATGGAAATACCTTAGCTAGCTTTTTACATATCAGTATAAGGAAGTGAGTCTCCAAATAATCAAAGTCACAGTAATTGTTTTGGATTCAAAAGGAGTCACTGGAGTTGTCTCCCACACTGGGGGGAGATGGCTGCTTGGAAATTAATGTTGAACACAGACAAATGGTCTTTGTTGGTTTCTAGCTCCATTGACTTTCTTTCTCTGAGCTCAGGTTCCTCATCTGCAAATGAGGGCTTAGTGACCAGATAGAAAAATCCCTTCCAACTTTTTATTCTGCATCTGGTATTAAAACAGAGAAATGGGAAAGTCCAGGGGTGGTTGTGATTCAAGAGAAAGATGGGGCTTCTCTCCCAGGTGAGGTGACGTTTACCTGTAATCCCAGCCGCTCAGGAGGCCAAAGTACAAGTATCACAAGTTTGAGACCAGCCTGGGCAATTTAGGGAGATGCTGTCTCAAAATTTAAAAAAATACAAACAATTAGAGAAGTAGCTTTGTGGTAGAGCACTTGGCTAGGATGCACAAGGTTCTGGGTTCAATTCCCAGTACAGAGAGAGAGAAAGAGAGAGAATAGGAACTGAACTTTCAGAAAGCTTTATCCATTACAAGGATGGCAGGTAGATTTAATTTCATGTACCAGTTCTGAAAGGTCAGCAAAGACTGTTTGGAGCATCTCTTGGAGGAAAGAGTCCACGATTCATTAGCAATGTTTGCCAGAGGCGTGGGCATAGGAAAGTGGCTGCATGTGCCTATTGATTGGTTAAGTAAGTTGTTATTGAGGGGCTACTTCACTTCACGGAGGGCACTTATTGGTCTTTATTCTGAAAATTCAGTAGTAAATAAGGTGAGTTCCTGACGTCAGGAAGATTACATTCTAGAAGGGGAGACAGAATACCTGCAAACAACTAGATAATATGATCTCAACTAGCGCTGAGAAGAATCAGGAAAATAAAATAGTGCAACGGCATTAACAGTCATGATATGGGGAGCGGGGAGGAGATCAAGGTGGTCAAGGAGGTGACCTAAATACTGAAAAGGACACATTCTTGTGAAGAGCATCCAGAGAAAGGGTTCAGCAACAACAGAAGCAGAAGGCAGGACCTCTGAGGCCCGGAGAGACCAGAATTACGGGGGAAGCACGGCACAGGATAAGAGGAGGAGGAGGAGGAGCAAGGAGGAAGGCAGCTCTCTACCCAGTGTGTCCCCCTGGGTGCTGGACAGGCCTCTTAAACTCCATAACCTCACATCAAAACCCTCAGTCCTGACCTCGTCACGTAATCATCCGCATCTAAATTGGCGCTTCCTTGGAAAGCCTTTCCCTTCCTCTCTTTGTAAATGAGGGCTCGTCCACCCTGTTGCCCCGACATTGGGTGATGGCCCCAGCCACATCAACATCAGCTCTCACCAGGGCCACTTCAGCGATTGCCTCACTCCTACCCTTTTCAGAAAACCAAAAAGCACTCGTCAAACCAATCCCACCATCCCTTTCTGTCCCCAGAGCTCTCTTCCACCCACTATATACCAACCCACAAATCAGGGACGGATGTTTCATTGTCTTTTTAAAACAATCTACAGTTGGTTGCAGGCACAGGAGTGTGAAGCCCTAATTCAGTTCACACACATTCCTCTAGTTGTTTCCGGACTGATGGTGCTTGCGTGGTGGATCTGGGGACTGGGCATTAATTATCTCAGGCACTGTTTATGAGGGCCTTGCAGTGCTTCGGCCCATTACCCTCCCTGGCAGCTGGAGCATCACAATCGCCCCTCGAGGGAGGTGTGATTATTGGCCCGTTTTCTTTCATGTGGCTACTTGGGCTCAGAAAGGTCAGCCTCTTATAAATCCCACAGCTGATGAATAGCTCAGCTTGATTTGGACTCAGATCCCTCTAATGTCAAAACCCAAGCTCTTGCTTTTGCATCAAGCTTTCTCCTAGACTCAGCTGGGCAAAGAGCGATGGGATCAGAGAGAGATGCCTTGACCTAAACTTGGATGCTTCCCTTTCATTGCAAAATCCAAGGTCAGAGCCTTCTCCCTGAGTTCCTTGGGATCTCCTCAGTCAGGAAAGATAAGAGCATTAAGACCTTCTGAGAACCTCCCCCAAAGAAATGGAGGGATCCCAGCCCCTTACCTGGCCTGGTTTTCAGGCCATGTCCCTCTGACTGTTTCCCTCCCACATCCTCCCTGTGGCCAAGTGGTCACCTTCTTGCACCAGGATGTCTAGATAGCACCTGGCTCCTCTCCAGCCCACTAGGCTTTTCTTGATCTGGAGGGATTCCTGTGGGAACCATGGTGCATCCAGTGAGGACAGGCCTTCCGTTACCTGCTAGCCCCACTGCCTCTGCTATCAGGACCAAGAACAAAGGAGCTTGGTGCCTGCCGCCTGGCTGGCTGTGTTTGTCCAGGGTGAGGCCCAGCCTGGCACAGAGGCTGAACAAACAGTAGTGCTGGCCTTACAGATCTGCCTTACAAGGAGCAGGGCTTTGGTTGAGACATGCTGCAGCTGCCAGGCCACCTGCTGAAATGTCACCCTGCTTACCCCAGCCAGTGCTCTAGGGCAGGGGCCCTCCAGGCCTAGCAGGCCCCTCTCCAGCCTCAGGCTTTCCCGCTTTATAATTAGGAGTTAGATAAGATGATCTCTATGATCTCTTCTGGGTTAGAGCCTTGAGTGGTGTTTCTGGAAGCTTTAGGGCTTGAGAACAGGTCTGGGAGACAGAAATGCCTAGGGCGTAGGGTGGAACCAGAGAACTGCATCACTCCCCTACTGGAGCCCCACGCATCCACAAATGCCTCTGTCTCTGTCTAGGAAGACTGACCTCTTTCAGAGCAGTGTCCTTGAGCACTGGATTCATGACCTCTTCCACCTTTCTAGAGTTTTCAGGAGTGTAGTCCTTGTGTATTTCATGGTCAGAGGACTAAGTGTGCCTCTTTTGCTTTTGAGGTCACCTAGAATCTGACTCTCACTCTCCTCACCCAGAAATTTAAGGATGGTTGGGGGAGGATCCAAGAAACAGTGGAAGGGATGATAGTGACTCTGGAATTTAGAGTGCAAGAGAAAAAAGACTGCGTGTTAACAATGCAGAATCCTAGTCAGGCATAGTGACAGTGATGTAGGGGAATGAAACGCTCGACCTACTATGTCCGCAAGTTTGTGTTCTCTAAAATCAAAGAATGAGTTTTAGGAACAACAGAGGTTAAGAGTAGAATATATTTATTTTGAGAGAGAAGGGATCCTGAGCAGGTTGTCAAGGACTCTGTCTTTTCCAGGGACTTTTATAGAGTAGAATCATGGGGGGAAGACGGGTTCAAGGTGGGGAAAACTGGGAACTCACAAGGCAGTTGGGCATAAGGTTGGACAAAACTATGGTTAGCCAATAAGATTAATAGTTCTGGTAAAATTGATTAAATAGGGGACAAACGGGAAGCGAGTCCGTAGAAAGCAAGCATTGTTAAGAGAGCAGCGACTCTTCCCTATGGAGTCAGAATGGTGACTCCTGACTTTCTCAGGGTGATAGAGACCTATTTAGAATATCAGTCCTTAGGATGTGGGTGCATTTGTTTGATCTTTTGTCTTGAGGCCTGGCCCACAGCTGGAGGTATCTGTCTCCCCCACAGTTGCAAGGTGTCTGGGCTTCTGCACTGGCTCCATCAAGGACCTACTCCTCTCTCACCGCCTGTAATATTTCTAACTCAGCAGCCTGCAACAACACTTCTGTAATCCCAGAACTCTGGGAGGCTGAGCCTAGAGAATCGTAAATTTAGGCCCAGCCCAGGCAACTTTTGAGTTAGTGATCTCTGTCTCAAAAATTTAAAAAGGGTGAGGGATGGAGCGGTAGCTCAGTGTGAAGGTCCTGGGTTCAATCCCCACTACTGCAGGGAAAAAATGCAGACTCCTGAACTCTACACCCCAGAGATTCTAGGTCTCAAAATCCAACATGGGGAAGGATAACTCAGGATTCTGATTTTGTAATAAACACCTAGGGGCTCCTTAGGTCTCTGGTGAAGTAGAACGAGTGTATGTAACAAGCAACACAGACCTAGTTTCAAATCCCACACTGTTTCTTTTCAGCTGCCTGGCTTGGGACAAGCTACCAAGTTGTCAGTTGCATCTGTAAAACGAGGCTATTATCACCCACCTCTGAAAAAGCCCGAGCCATTGTTTCAGTGTTTATTGCACTTTGTAAATGTTTGTAGAGCGAGTGGGGCGAATGGGGCGGAAGTCCATTTGCGCAAACCAGAAATGCGGTGCTCTCTTTGATGTCTCCCGGGAGCTGCTGCTGAAAGCCACCTCGCTCCACCGCCCAATCGCAATTTCCAGCAAACTCTGTCCTATTAAATAGGTCTCCAATCTGCCTTGTCTGTCCCCAGTCCAAGCCACCATCTCTGCCTCCTGATCTCTGGCCATTCACCCTCCCCCAACAGCCGTGTTAATCCCATAGTGCCCCTGCTGCCTGTCCTAGCTCTTAGGAAGGCTTTACCCTGAGTCCTGAAAAGGGTCCCCTAGTCTCCTGCTTCCTTTCAGCCTCTCTCCAAGCTACTCTGAACTTCTGTCAGAGACCTCCGGTGAATCCCAGTGTCTCTTGCCTCTAGATCTTTACACAAAGTGCCTGGGACCATCCCCTTTCCCACACGCGTCTTTCGCTTACTCATCTTTCTTATTTTCACTTAAATGTCATTTCCTCAGGCGCTGGACATTAGCGGTGCCCCTCACTTGTGCTCTGAGAAACTCTGTTCTTCCTCCACAGAGATGCTTATTACACTGATGACTTAATACCTGCCTCTGACACTCAACTGGCTCCTATAAAACACACCTCTGTCTTATCATAGCGCCGGCAGTGACTGGAGTCTTTGACACACTGTGGGGACGCAAAAGAATTTATTGGATGAACGAGTACAGGCACGGATGAATGAATAAATGAATGAATGGAAGATCAAGAAGGTCCGGGCCACTGGATCTCCGCGATGGGCACGCCCCTACTAATGCCTACACTGAGCCTGGGGTCTGGATGTGTGAGAAAAAACAGCCACAAGGGGGTGTCCCAGGGTCCATGCAGGCCACAGGGGGGCGCCTTTGACTTGTGCTATCTGGTTGGCACCTTTCCGGACTCAAATTGGTTACTAATAGCCAATGGGCGGAGGGAGGCGGGGCTCTCCTTTTGATGGACAACATGGCCCCGCCCAATCTAATTCATTTTTTTCGTTGGTCACGCCCACGCCCCCCGGGGGTGGACCTGGCAGAGGTGCCGCCAACCGAACTCCAGCTGAGCGCTCTGGAAGCCGAGCTAGCTGGCCGGGCAGTCTGTGAGTGGGCGGCCGGCCTCTGGGGGCGGGACCGCGGCGTTGACAGGCAGGCGGGCGGTCCCGCCCCCTTCGCCCAGAGCGGCAGCGCCAGCGCTGGGGACAGCAGAAGAGAGTACGTGAGCGGCGCAGCAAGATCCCTGCTCGGACCCCGAACTGAGCGCGCAACCGGAGCCCCGGAGCCCAGTCCGTACCACGGCGGACAGCTGGATTACTGTGCACCCCGAACCAGGACTACCTGCGCCCTCCCGCTTCCCAGAGTCCTCGACATCCAGCCATCCAGCGCCCCGCACGCTCCTGGACCGGTCGGTCCAGATTCCCGCGGAACTGACCTGTCCGTATCCCCCAGGATCCTCGGGCTCGGGGCGCCGCCTCGGTCCCGAAGCCGTCTGCGCGAATCGCACCCCCACTTGTCCCGGATCTCCTGGGACCGTACACCAGCCTTCCCAGTGTCTGCCGAGCGGACCCTCCCTCGGGTGCCCGCAGCCCCGCCGGCGCGGCCCGGCCCGGCCGGGCGCGGCTCGGCTCGGCTTCCGGAGCTGCCCCGGCCATGGCCCGAGCCCGCCCGCCGCCACCACCACCACCGCCGCCGCCGCCGCCGCCGGGGCTCGCTCCGCTGCTGCTGCCCCTGCTGCTGCCCCTGCTGCTGCCCCTGCTGCTGCCCGCCGGCTGCGGGGCGCTGGAAGGTGAGGGCGTCGGGGGCCCCGGACCGCGGGCCGGGGACGCGGGGGCCGGAGAGGGGTCCGCGAGCACAGGGCGCACGTCGTGGAGGCTCAGCGCCCGCGATGATGGAGTGCGGGGGGCGCCCCCGCAGCCGGCTCGGAGGCCTGGGAGACTCCGCAGCTTAGAGGATCGCGGCGGCCGGACTCGGGAGGAACGTCCTCCCCAAAGGCACGGCTGCGCCGAGATCGTTCGTGGGAACAGCCCCCCACTCAAGGCAGAGAAACGGGGCCTTAGGCACTCCATCCCCCAGAGGCGAGGAAGTGAGGGTGACCCCTCAGAAAAGGCGAGGGGTTGCAGGCTGAGGTATTTGGGGGGTGAGGCTGGACTCCCCAGTTTGGGGGTTGGGGAGGCGCTAGTTAGCAACCCGTTGGAGTTAACTGCGAGAGTGTGAGTGGCAGCACCCGCTTTGTCAGGGGGCGGCTGCAGGGGTTGGGAGGCGGGGGCCTGTTATTGTTTCTGGTTTGCTGATCGCCAGCCACACACGAGGTGCTGTGTGCGTGGGTTGGCACCCCTTTCTGAGGCCCCGCTTCCATCAGGACCCTCGGGTGTTCAGCTTTCATTCCAACCTCTGAAGCAGGGCGGTTTGCCCTAGGTAGCGCTAGAGCCCGGGCGCTAGCTACTCTAGCTGGTGGAAAAATGGCCCGGCTTCTCCACGGGCTGTGTGAAGCCTGCCAAGATTGCTGCGGAGGGGTTAGCTCCAACTTATAAGTGATTGCACTTGGGTGGCTGACCCTGGCAGGAGAGGTCACACGCTTGCCACTTGACACCAGCCTGGTGAGGACGGAGGCACCAACACGGGTCACAAACAATAGAGGCACGCGCACACACATACACACACACCCCATTTGCCAGCGAATGTAGTCATTAAATGAGTCGGGCCAAGCCTTCCTGAATGTAGAGGGAAGCACACCGCAGAGATTTGGGAGAAACTGGAACACTGGCAGTGGTACTTAGGTTTGGCATCTTTCACCGATGTAGTCACTTTCTTAGTTTAGGAACAAAACCATGAATTGTGTGTAACTTGGTTCGTCCCTATGTTCACAGTTGGTAAACTTGAAGGCTGGAAGAAAAAAAAATCTTTAAGACAGTTCAGGGAGGAAGCATCCATCTCTCTCCAGCAGGGAAAGGGTCCTGTGATCTCCCACCCCCTTTTGTCTTTGAGTCCATGGTGCTGACAGATTGGTTCACACCGCCGGACACATGAGAATTCAGACAGCTCTATCGAGGTCGCGCCCACACTTGAGCACACTCACCCACATGTGTGTGATAGGATCGCAGGCGTGAGAAGCCAGTTGTAGGCCTTTGTTGTTGATTGCCTGGAGGGTGTGAGCCAGAGAGCCTGTTCCCAGGTCTGCGTCTGCCTTACCCAGGAGAGGCGACACTGGCACATGTGCACACAGACATACGCATACGCACACGGCGCTGCGTGTCACCTGTGCATGTCAAGTCCACATCCCTTGGTATGGGGTGTGGTGGGTGCTGGTGTGCAGAGGGAGAGGGTGTATGGTCTGGGTCAGGTGACCAAAGGCTACCTACTGGGATGCACCCTTTCCTCCCGGCCTCTTTCCTTTCTTCCTCCTTTTGGTCCCTTACAATCTCCCAGACCCCTTGGGGCAGGGTCTAGCCAGGATATGGTGGTGACCAAGACACAAAGTCATGGTCATCTGTAGCAGCCCAATGAGAGGGGGCACTGGGACTATTTGCTCCCTGTCTTCTGTGCCCTCAACTGTGACCTGGGTGCCAGGGCCAGGCCCAGGCTTCAGGCCAGATCCCTGAGGAAGCTGCAGTGCCTGTGAGTGTGGCTTCTCCCAGTGCCTTCATGTTTGCACACCCCAGACCCTGTGGTCCTCAGCTGGTATGGGAGAACCCACGAAGAGCGGCAGCAAACCAGCCATGTACCCACCCGTCCTCCAGTTCCTCCCACTGTGGTACCAGCCTCCACCAGGTCACTCTGAGGATTGAATCTTACTACAATACGTGTAAAGTGCTTGGCATATGGTGATCATTATTCAAGGATTAGCTATTGCTATTATTATTATTACTGTTATTACCCTTGGAGGGGTGTGGGAAGTGAAACTGATATGTCCTGTCCCTTTGGAAGGGTAGAGGAAGGATTGAAAGAAGGAAGTTTGGTCTGGAGGGATGGAGAGCTTCCTACGGCTCCAAGAAGAGAAGGAATGGAAAGACGGCTGGCTCCGTAGGCCTCTGCTTATACCCCTATCCTCTTCTAGGGCTTGAAGTGTGGGCTGGCTGTGTCCAAAGGTCAAGGCCCTCTGGGTCTCTCAGCACAGAGGCCCTCGTCAGCCCTACCCCCTAGCAACTGCACAGGTGGGGCATCTGGCTTTCCTCCATGCATCCGTCTGGCTTGGTCACATTTGGTTTGCCCTTGACCTTTTGGCTGGGCTCATCATATTTAGTCCCAGGCTCCCTGAGCTGTGGGTGACTATCTTCATGGACCATGAGTTAGCTGCTATCTGCCACCTGGTCCTTACCCTTCCTGCATGCTTGGGGTTCACCTAGACTCTGCACCCAAAGGCCTCATCAGTTTTCCATGTGGATCGGAGCCTGGATCTTTACTTGCCCTCTCAACTTGAAAAATCACCCTGCCCACCCAGCAATTGCCCCGAGATTTACCCACAGAGACAGGGAAATGAGGCCACCTGTCAACTACTGACCTTTTGTGTAATGTTCCTGAGTCTCCACAAGCCAAGATCATTTTCACCTTTGGGATCACAGATAGGTGAGCAAGTTGGGGCTGGTAGGGTATGCAGGACCAGGATGGTGCCTGAGATGAGGGGTGGGATCTGAGCCACAGGGCCCTTACACAGGATGGTTAGGTCCCTGCTGGGAAGCCACCCTTTTGTGAAGAAAGAAACAGTTACTGATTGGGGCCCAGGCTCCCTCCCCAGCCACACCGGCTGAGGAGTCACAGTAGCAGGAGAACCTGTCCCTGAGGGAGAAGGCAATATGCGAGTCCCTCTCCTTTATGGGAAGCAGAGTGACCACTGGGGACGCAGGAGCTCAGAGGGGACAGCGGCCGGGGATTTTTGTGGCATGCTCACTTGTTAGTTACCCCTGGCACCGCCCCCCCCATTCCTGACTGTCAAGAGCTGGCGCTTCAGAGCTGTGCCGAGGGACAGCAGCAGGTTTGGAGGGGTGGAACCAGTTTGCTTGTCACTGCCCTCCCTTTAGCCAGAGCTGCTGCCGCTGCCATTGCCACTGCTACCACTGCTGTGCCCACATCGGCTGTGAGCTCAAGCTGAGGCTGCTGTGGGCAAGGCCTCCGACACCAGCCTTCCACTAATTAAACAGCTCCAAGAGGCTGAATCACCAGGCCTGCATAGTTTGAAAATTGTAGCCCTGCCTGTTGTGCTGAGTCAAACTGGTTTGTCGGGATTAGGCAGCTGGGGGGGGGGTAGCTGTACACAGCTGGGCACCTGATGGGGTGGGAGCACTGCACCCCCCCCCAAGCCCCAGGGCTAACCTGGGACCAGCCCTCCACGGCCTTCCTCTGCCAACCCTACTACTGTGGCCAGCATGCCAGGGAGCGGGCTAGGCCTCGAGCCAGGCCCAGCCACCCATCCCACCAGTCTCTGGCTGCTGGCAAGGCTGGTTCTGGGGTGGGGGCATGGATAAGCACTGAGGCGTTTGGGCTCCCTGCCCTGGGCTGCTTCCCTGTTCTCCTTCCTCTCAGGTTTATTTCATTATAAATCCCCACCATCTGAAGGGAAGAATGAAAAACAAAATGCGTTCCCTGTCCTGTCTGCCATCCCAGAGGTGGGGACCAAAGGGACACAGTAGGGAAGGGGGAGGTGGGCAGCAATGGGTGATTAGGCTCCTCATCCTATGGCAGGCTTCCCCTTTCTCCTGGCTGTCTGTCCGCCCTGAGTGTGCAGCCCGGCCCATGCGTGTACCCACATTGTCATGTGGGGAGCAGTGGGAGGGTAGTGGAAAACCAGGGACCAAACTGCATGCTGGGTGCCTGAGGTGTGGACTCCATGTTGGGGGCAGCTTGGGTGGCACAGACAAGGCTCCAGGGTGCTCCTTCCTGCCCAGGCTCTGTCCCTGCCCTCTGCAGTCCTTTTGTCCCTGGAGCTCTACCGGGCCAACCTGGAACATGACTTTTCTGCCACCCCAAAGTCCCAGACCTGGAGTGTAGGCTGGAGCTGTCTTGCTTGTCTCCACTGTTCTTGATTGTTCATTTCCTGGGTCTTGGTGGCGCTCCCTGTTCTAGGGGTGCTCTTGGTGCCTTGGGTCCTGGTCCTTCATCAGGCAAGTGGCAGGCTCTCAGCTGGTGCCCATGCACCAAGGTGTCCCAATGAGACCCTCAGGGGCAGGCCTGGGTGCCCACACTGTCCTTCTAGTGCCAGTACCTCAAGCTGTGCATGTGTAAGAGTGTCCCCCAAAGCTCCTGGACCTAAATCTCTTTCCAGGGCTGCCCCTTCCCCAAGGTCTTGGGAGCCCTGGAGACAGCGCCATTGTGCTGGCGGGGAAGCTGTGTTGTTTGGACAGAGGTTACACCTGGGAAGGCCGCACCCGGTCACACCCGGAATCATCTTCAGGCCCTTGCCCCACCCCCAACTTCTAGACCTGATTGACAGCTCCTGCCTGAGCCAGGACAACAGGAAACAGAATGGAGCTCACCCCTTCCCAGTGCGGGAGGCCAAGACTGCCCGTGTACCTCCACTGCACAGGGTGGTCTGCGTGACTGCCCTGCAGAAGCACAAAGGTACCTTAGAGTTGGAGGCAGGATGAGAATCACTGCCCTCTCCCAGCCCTTCTTCCACCTTTTGCAGGATCCTGGAGAAAGAACAGGCTTATAGGCATTGATACTTACACTGTGTCCCCATGCTGTTTTCGGAGGCTGTGGCCTGTGCCAGTGCCACTGGGCGTCTGGTTGTAGTTTTCCTCTGCTGTGTAAGGGCATGTCACCAAGTCTGCATGGTGGAGCTGCCTTTTGTGTTTGCACTTTATACTCGGGGCTGCGTGCCTTGTGGCTGGCGATAGTGTGTGCAATTGGGCGTGTAAGGAGGACGTGCAGTGGGGCTGGGTGCATGTGCCCTTAGGAAGGTTGCAAGAACCGGTCTGCTGGAGGCAAACCGAATCTGTGTGTAAGAAAGGATCACTGTATATGAGTGTCAGAGGAAGACTAATCTGTTTGTACCGGACGCATCTGTGTGTCTGAAAAAGACAGGCTGGCCGTGTGCGACGCTGTGTGTGTTTGCGAGGTGGCTCTGGCATTGTGTGTTTTTGTCCGCCATATGTGTAGACTTGTCACTCTTTAGTTTCTCAGCAGGGAGCAAGCCTGGTCGAGGCCTGGGTGCTGAGTGTGCAACTGTGTGCGTGTGCATAGGTGAGGGCCACATAGCTGCTGCCACGTGGCTGCCCGCCACAGCCCGTGGCAACCTGGAAGGTCCGCTCCTACGCTTCCAAGTTCCCAGTGCCCTGGTGACTTTGAGGGGCAAGTTTCGAGTCCCATGTTTGGGGGTGGCCTCCTTGCTCCTCTGCAGCTGCTGGTGGGGCAGGGCCGACTGGGGTCAGAGGGAGAGCTGCCAGGAGAGTTTGGAGGTTGCTCACTTCTTTTGTCTTTAGCCCCTGTTCTGCCCAGCCATGTGCAGACACACACACGTGCACATGCCACACACACAGCAGAGAAAAGGTCCTTCCCTCCCTCCTGGCACCACCGACAGATGGGTTCTGCGATGCCCCACTCCTGTCCTTCTGAGGCTGGGGCACAGGCACCCCAGGGTCTGTGGCGGTTCTTGCCTCCCATCCTGAGCTTGGGCAGGCTGGAGGGAGCAGTCCTGTCCCTCCTCAGAGAAGTGGGGAACCCAAGAGCAGCCCCTCTCTGTACCCGGTGACCGGAGCCCTTCCTCAGGCACATAGGACTCGAAATCCAAGTCTTCTCCTCATTAATGGGAAAAATGTGCCGAGATTGAGCGATGGCCAAGGCTGCACGATGGCCAAGGGCCTGTCCCCTCCCTCTCCCTCCCCTGTGCCCGCCTCCCCGTCCCTCCCTCCCCAGCCAGCGCAGGGCTTGTTTTAAACTGTGGAGGAATCTGGCTGAAGGAGGGGGAGGGAGCTGAATATTTGGGTTTAAACAGTTCCAGATGGGTTTGGCACGGGCTGAGCAGAAGGAAGTAAGGGAGAGGGAGGAGGGAGGCAGGCGAGGGAGCGGTGGGAGCCCTTGCCTGCTTGGCGGCAGGGCGGTGGGCAGCGGGCAGACAAGCGGGCGCACTGGCTGGCTGGGGAAGGAGGGGTGAGCTTGCGCTGCTCCCAGGGACAGGAGTACTTGGGCTGCTGGCTGGGAAAGAGGCCACTTGGCCACCTCCTTCTGCACCTCTGTCTCCCTGGGCCTCCTTGCCTCTCCATCGCACCGTCTTTGTAGTCCGCTGCTGGCCATCTGGGCTGTCTGGTCCCAGCCAGCCGCTGTGCACATCCCTCCTGCCTGGCTGCCCACCCTGTTGCCTGGGCCAGGCCCCTGCTCCGCCTCCCTGTCTCCGGGACCCTGCTTCTGCCCATCTCCTCTTCCCTCGAGGAATCCCTGCCAAATGTCTGTGTCTGTCTGTCTTTCTGTCAGGGGGCCCATCAGGCTGGGGCAGCTCAACCTGCAGCCAGGTCCTCCAGGGACCAGCGGCTGCTGCAGCAGGAAGAAGGAGCTGCTTTCCCTACAGTGAACTGTGCTGTCTGCTGCTGCCCCTGTGCCTCACATGGGAGCTGGGGCTGCAGTTGCCCATCCATCTGCTGGGTCCTGAAAGGCCCAGGGTCTGGGGTCTTTATCCTCAGTGACTCCTGTGGATGTGGAGGCCTCCAGGGGTTCTGGGGTGGCCTGGCTACCTCATCTCCCAGGGTATAGGAGAGGAGCTGGCACCTTTTCCCTCCCTTACTCCTAAGTCTGACGTTGGGGTCACACAGTCTTTTCAGAGAGTGTTTTCCCACCCAGAGCGCAGAACCAGGTTCCTATAGATGAGTTTAGGTCAAACATTGATGGGCCCCACTATGACTGGTGACTGATGAGAAACCACAGCTCAGAATATAGGCTCCGTGCGTGACCAGGCCACTGGCCACGCTGCACAGAGGAAGGTTCAAGAAAGGCTTCCAGGCAGAGGAAGCAGTTTGTTGGGACTAGCAGTTTTCCAGCCTTTGTCTTCTCTCTCTTTGCAATGGATGCCCAGGGTTAGTTACAGAGCCGGCTAGAAGGGCTGAATCTGTGCCATCTTCTAACCTCTCCCCGCAAGTTCAAGCTGTACACTTCCTTTATCTGAGCGTCCATTCTCGGTCAAAGCTACGCATGAGCATTACCTTCTTCCAGGGACGGCAGAAGAGTTGGGCTAGGAGCTGATTTGGGCCTTGGTGGTCCCCACCCCATCCCCAAGGCATTCTTGGCCCGTCCCCTGCAGGTGGCTGTGTGGGAGGCTGGATGGGAGCTGGCTCCGGCCTGTCACCGCCCTCCCCTTCCTCTGGGCAGTGTGTGGAGCTGAATGGAGTCAGGGGAGGCCAGGGCCCAGGGTCTGAAGCACACAGCCCTTTGTTCCAGGATAAAGGCCCTGCGGGGCCCTTTGTGTGGAGATTAGCGGGGCCTGTAGGTGTGTGAACCGGCCTCTGCTCCTGCCTCATTAACCCAGGCCTGGGGTCAGCAGCAGACACCCACCCCCCAGCCTGCAGGACCTGCCATCTCTGGGCCTGTGGCAGCTCTGGGGACGACTGCAGATCTCCCCTAGCATCGGGGAGCTGGAGGCACCTTGGGGATTTGAGGGGAATTGGTCTTCCCTGTGCCTGCCTCTCTTGAGTGACTTCTCTCCCGACATACTGAGACTAGCCCTGATCTTTTTCTTCTGTTGTTCTCCACAGAGACTCTCATGGATACAAAATGGGTGACATCTGAGTTGGCATGGACATCTCATCCAGAGAGTGGGGTGAGTCTCCCCATTGTCGGTGCTCTTGGCCATCCACCCTTCCCTCACAGGCATGGCCTGGAAAGGGGTGTGTGTGATATCCTAATCCTCTGCGCGTCAGGTTCTTGGCCTGATGGTCCCTCCCTGTGGACATCAGTGTCCCTCACTCTTGTGTCGTCCCTGCTCCTCCCAGCATTTGCCATCTTGGTCTAGTCTTCCTCAGCTTGTCTTCATCCCCACCTCCTCCTGGAAGTTCATTTTGTGGATGTCCTTCTTGGGTCCCTGGAAAGAGTGCTGGCTTAGGAACCAGGAAACCCTGGGTTCTTGCCTCAGCAAGGCAGTTTACTTTTCTGGGCCTCCATTTCTTGACTGTTAAGTTCCCATAGCCCTGGACTGGGAGTGCAGCTCAGTGGTAGAGCACTTGCCTATCAGAAGTCTTGCCCTGGCCCTGCCAGCAGTCACCAGGAAGAGTGTGACGTGGGTGCGTCTCTCTGGGGAGCTTTGGCTTCCTTGTCTGCAAAATGGTACAACTGCTACATTTCTTCTTGCAGTTCTTGGAAAGAACTGGTAGTATGGTGGTGGTGGCAACCGGTATTCATGAAATATTTTTTCTATGTCAGGAATTATTATGAGCCCATTCTGGGTGTTCGAATGGATTGTTTTTGTTTTTGTCTTTTTGAGGCAAGGTTTTGCTATGCAAGCTGGCCTTGAACTCACTTTGAGGCCACGCTGGCCTCAAACTTGCAGCAATCCTCCTGCTTCAGCCTCCCAAGTGCTGGGATTACAGGCATGAGGCACCATGCCAGCTAGACTGAGTTTAATTTGTCCCAACCTGGCTTAATTCCACTCAGCTCCATTTTACAAATGGTAGAAGAGACACCCAAAGACAGTAAATATTGAAGCTCATATCGCACTTATCAAAGTTCACAGCCCTATTCTAAGTGTGTTATCCACTTAAAGTCATCTATTCCTTACACATCTTCCTTATCCCCGTGTCACACACTGGGAAGACTGAGGCACAGGGTGGTTAAGTGGTTTAGCCATAGACACCCAGCAGGCAGAAAGCTGGGATTGGAACCCACACAGGATGGGTTTGAACCCATAGAGGCCGAGTGCCCGGCCTCTTCCCCCGGTAGCTTCTCTGTGAGGGGCAGCAGGGCTGAGTAGGTGGTGACCACTCGGCAGACGGCGCTCATGCTGTGTTTTTCGTTTGGTCCCTACGCAGTGGGAGGAGGTGAGTGGCTACGACGAGGCCATGAACCCCATCCGCACCTATCAGGTGTGTAACGTGCTCGAGTCGAGCCAGAACAACTGGCTTCGCACAGGGTTCATCTGGCGGCGGGATGTGCAGCGGGTCTACGTGGAGCTCAAGTTCACCGTGCGAGACTGCAACAGCATTCCCAACATCCCCGGCTCCTGCAAGGAGACCTTCAACCTCTTCTACTACGAGGCCGACAGTGACGTGGCCTCGGCCTCCTCCCCCTTCTGGATGGAGAACCCCTACATAAAAGTGGACACCATCGCGCCCGATGAGAGCTTCTCCCGGCTCGATGCCGCAGGTCGGGTCAACACCAAGGTGCGCAGCTTCGGGCCGCTTTCCAAGGCCGGCTTCTACTTGGCCTTCCAGGACCAGGGCGCCTGCATGTCGCTCATCTCCGTGCGCGCCTTCTACAAGAAGTGTGCGTCCACCACTGCAGGCTTCGCGCTCTTCCCCGAGACCCTCACTGGGGCCGAGACCACCTCGCTGGTCATTGCTCCCGGCACCTGCGTCGCTAACGCCGTGGAGCTGTCGGTGCCGCTCAAGCTGTACTGCAATGGCGACGGGGAGTGGATGGTGCCCGTGGGCGCCTGCACCTGTGCCACTGGCCACGAGCCAGCTGTCGAGGAGTCCCAGTGCCACCGTGAGTGGGGGTTGGCGTGCGGGAGGTGGCCGGGGAGGGCCTGGCTAGGGCCACCTACTGCTTGCGAGCTGGGCTTCCTGTCTGACTAGGAGGTCTGGCCTCGGGTGTGGGTGGAGGGAGGGAGGGAGGACTGCGGGGATACACAGAAAGTGACGCAAGGAGGGAGAGGTAGGAGGGAACATGTGGAGAGACGCAAAGGTGAGAGAATGGCTTAGTGAGAGAATGGCTTAGTGGTAAAGCGTTTGCGTAGCATGCACAAGGCTTGGATTCAGTCTCTGGGGAGAGAAAGAAGGGGGAAGATTAAAAAATAAGATAGCTCAAGAATCCTTAACACTGGAGTACCTGGGCAAAGACATTGCAGGCAGGCACCTGGCAGCTTCACTGCTCACAGAGTACACTTTACCCTGAGCATTCTAGATGGGCGCCGGTGCTGAGATGTGGGTGCCGTGGGCACCTTGTGCTTGGCCCTTTGCCTTAGGATGTATCTGTTCCTTGAGAGGCAGATGTGTGGCACAGAAGGTAGGGAGGGGCACAGTCCCTACTACCTGTGTGACTTGGGTAAGGTGCTTAACTCTTTGAGCCTTGGTTTCCTGGGGCAGTGATAGCTAGTGCTTCTTAGGGCTGCAGTGAGGCGAAGTGAGCGTGCTGCGGCCTTGGGAAAGTGGTTGGTGATGCTAAGCACAGGTGCCATGGAGAGGGGCAGCCACTGGGCTCTGTCCGGAAGGCTGGGACGCAGGGACAGGATGGAGATTGCTGGATCCTTATTTTATACGGAGGCAGCAGTGGAGTTTTGCCAGGGGTCTCTCCTTTGAGCCCACCACAACCTTAACGTAGATTCTTGTCATCTCCCTATTTTGCCAGTGAGGAAACTGATTTCTGTACCTAGGGAATGTGGCAGCTTGCACTAAGGAGAGCCCAGTCTGAGGCTGTCAGCATGTAGGACAAGGGACACGGGGCGTCGTCTTCTAGTCCTTCTGCCTGTCTTCTCCCTGGGGCTTGCAGGGTAGCTCAGAAAGTGGGAGACGGCTCTAACCACAGCCCTTGGTGTGAGGGGCCTGGGCTCTTACGTTAACCCCCCACTGTGAAGTCTGAGCCTGGAGCTGCCTTAGCCAGCCCTTCTCCACTCTCTATGGGAACCTGCCCGAGACTTCCTCTTCCCAAGTGCAGAAAGGGGTGGGGGTGATGAGCTTGACAGCCTGAAGAGGGGCTAACACTCTGCAGGTCCCTGGCAGGAAATGCACACTGGTTCCCATAGCAACCAGGCTGGCCTGGCCTCTGCCCCCTCCCCCACCAGCTCAAAGAGCTAGGATGGAATATCACCTTTGCGAGGGGAGATGCAACCCCAAGAGAAGGGCACATCCCAGATTCTGGGCATTGCATGGTCTGGGTGACCCCTCTGAAGGTCACCTCTGAAGGGTAGACCTGTGATACATTTCAGTGTGTCCTGGGCAGTCTTGGGTTGGACCTATTATCCTAACATTCGTGAGGCCCCCATTCTCTCTAGAATATTCCAATTTGAATAATAAATTATACGGCCACCCTGGATGAGTCTGTAGAACTCACATTTAGGGGTCGAGTGTAGATGACAGAAGAGGTGCTCAGGCACTGGGCTGTGGCTCACTTTGGGACAGGTCCCCGTGTGGAGACCTTGAGGCCTCTGGACTCCAGCTGACCCTCACCTTGCTGCCTGCTTTCTTCCCTCCTTCTCACCCTTCACATCCCGACCCTGCCCGGGGCAGAATGGAGCTGCAGACTGCTCCGGCCCCTGGTGGCTGGGGCAGACGCTGGCCTGGAAGCTTTGGCTGAGAGGTCCCTGCCTCCTGCCAGTGGCAGGGTGACCTTGAGGGTCCTTGGGAGTGAGTTTCCCAGGGCTCCCGTGGAGGGGGTGGGGGTGTCAAAGAGATCAGCCAAATACAGGGTGCCAAAGCCCTGCAGTGGTCGCCTCCTTTCCCCTCCTCTTCCTCCTCTCTCTTGGCCCTGCCTCGACAAGCCCGGCTGTCCAGGCGATAGGGCTGACGTCTTCGTCCGAGAGGCCCCGGGGTGGGGTGGGGGCAGGGGTGGGAGGAATCCGCTGACGTGGGGTTTCCACGGGCCAAAGGAACGGGCCTTTTGTAGCTGCAGTAGAGTTGGGCAATCCTGGCATTGCCCCCACAGTCTAGGAGGTGGAGGGCCCGGACCTAGGCTGGGGCAGGGCCAGGTTCTCACGGAGCTGTGGAGGCTCCGAGGTGAGCACCGGCCTACCCTCTGCTCCCCCGCAGCCTGTCCACCTGGGAGCTACAAGGCGAAGCAGGGAGAGGGGCCCTGCCTCCCCTGTCCCGCCAACAGCCGCACCACTTCGCCAGCTGCCAGCATCTGCACGTGCCACAATAACTTCTACCGCGCTGACTCGGACACCGCGGACAGCGCCTGTACCAGTGAGTACCCTCATATCCCGAGCTGTCCCCGCCAGGGCCGGCCTAACCCCAGCTTGCAGATAGGGAACTGGCGCTCAGGGTGGGTGGGGGGTTCGATGCTAGGGCCTCACAGCTCTCACCAGCTGCCTCATCCTTTCGACCAATGAATGGCGAGTGCTTTTGAGCTGTTAGGCTGGCGCTGGGAACCGGCTTGGGGCCCGCTAGTCCCCCGCTCACTTCTCAGAATGGAGCAGCCGCTCTGTCACTATGGAGGCCGGGGATTCACCCACCTCGGGCAGCCTGCTGTTCCACTTTCTTTGTCTTTGGGGACCTGGAATTGTGCTGGGGCAGAGAATCTGGGGAAGAGTGAGATAGGCACAGTTGTAAAGGAGCTCACAACCACGTGGGAGAAACAGGTGTAAAAACAGATCACGATCTAAGTGCGAGCAAGGCCAGAAGCCTGCCCCAGGACTGTGGGGAGTGCAGGGATGGAGAGAGGAGGAATCAAGGCAGGCTTCCGGTTGGAGGCGACGTTGCATGTTGAGTCCTTAAGATGACCAGGAATCTTCCCGGAGAGGGGTGGAGAGAGGCTGTTCGGCTTATTAAAGTGGAAGCAGGACAAGTGTTCAGGCACTCTGGACAAAAGCACATCTTTCTGCGTCCCCGCAGCGGTGCCGTCTCCACCTCGGGGTGTGATCTCCAATGTGAACGAGACCTCCCTGGTCCTCGAGTGGAGTGAGCCCCGGGACCTCGGTGGCCGCGACGACCTCTTATATAACGTCATCTGCAAGAAGTGCCACGGGGGCCCAGGGTCCGGGGGCCCCTCCACCTGCTCCCGCTGCGATGACAATGTGGAGTTTGTGCCTCGGCAGCTGGGCCTGACGGAGCGCCGGGTCCACATCAGCCACCTCCTGGCCCATACGCGCTATACTTTTGAGGTGCAGGCGGTCAACGGGGTTTCGGGCAAGAGCCCCCTGCCACCCCGCTACGCAGCTGTGAACATCACCACCAACCAGGCTGGTGAGGGCCCAGTCAGCTTGGGCAAGAGTTACCTGGGACCTGCTCAGGGGTGTCTGGGCTCCCGTGAGAACGGGGTCTTTGGGAAGGATGCAGGGTGAGGGGGGCCCATGGTGACCCCGCACCCCCACCCTCGCTCTTCCCCAGCGCCATCGGAAGTGCCGACGCTGCGTCTGCACAGCAGCTCGGGGAGCAGCCTGACCCTGTCCTGGGCCCCCCCAGAGTGGCCCAACGGAGTCATCCTGGACTATGAGATGAAGTACTTTGAGAAGGTCAGAGTCGCAGCAGGCAGCAGTGGCCTTGGGGTGGCCCCAGATAGTGCAGGGGACCCTTGGGAGTAAAGGCTCCCATGTGAGGGCACTGTGGGCTGGGCCTGGGGGAGGTTGAGGCCAGCCGTCCTGAGGACAGACCCGAGAGAGCCTCCTTCCCGCTGGCATTGCAGAACGAGGGCATCGCCTCCACCGTGACCAGCCAGAAGAACTCTGTGCAGCTGGATGGGCTGCGGCCTGACGCCCGCTACGTGGTCCAGGTCCGAGCCCGCACGGTGGCCGGCTATGGCCAGTACAGTCACCCAGCTGAGTTTGAGACCACAAGTGAGAGAGGTACGTGGGCCCTGCTCCCTGTGCCTGTCCCTGCTGCCCAGCTGTCCTCTGCGTCCCTCCGCTCACGGGCCCCCTCCTTGGTTTCCAGGCTCCAGTGCCCAACAGCTCCAGGAACAGCTTCCCCTCATTGTGGGCTCCGCCACGGCGGGGCTCATCTTCGTGGTGGCCATCGTGGTCATCGCCGTCGTTTGTCTGAGGTACTCCCAAGCCCACAGCTGCCTCTGGTCCCCTGGAGCGCTCCTGCCACACAGGCGGATGGCCTTCCCTCTCCATGGGGAGCCACAGTCATCCTAGGCCCAGATTCCTTGTGGGAGAGCCCACCACAGTCGGTCCCGTGTCTTCCTCCTGTCTTGTTCCCATGAGCCAGATACCCAGAGGCGGCTGTGACCAGCAGTCCTGGGGCCAGGCCTGGGCCCTCCCCTGTGCAAAGACTGCCCATCTGTGAGCCCAAGGTGCCCCGACAAAGGGAGCTGTAGGACTTGTCTCAGGCCTGCTTCCCTCTTCCTCTCCAGGAAGCAGCGTCACGGCTCGGATTCGGAGTACACGGAGAAGCTACAGCAATACAGTGAGTGTCCCATCCCTGTCCCAGCTCCCTGGCTCCCCAGCCCCTGCAGGCCCTGTTCCCCAGCTGGCCTGTGACTTCGGTCTTTGTAAACATTCCTAGATGCCCCCTCCTGCTCCCGGCCAGACCCCTGCCTCACTGCAGGTACCCCAGGCCCCAGTCCAAGATGTGTGACCCCTACCCCAAAGGCAGTCAAGTCCTATGGGAAGGCAAGATGCACACACAGAGGAAACAATTAGACAACAATTAAGTGTTAAGCTGGGTGTTCCTGTGGCGCAGGGCAGGAAAAGTTCAAAGAGGAAGGCTTCTGGGAGGAGGTGGCAGGACCACAGAGTTCAAGAGGCAAGGGCAGCATTCCTGGCTGGAGGAGTCTTCAGGAAGTGGGTGGGGTGGGGAGGGTGGCCAGCTGTGGGGGCAGTGAGAAGATGGGTTTGACAGCTGCTGGGAAGCCAGGCCGGGGAGTGCAGCCAGCCCTTGGAGGGTCTCAGAGGCAGGCAGGGTTTGGACTTGACTCCACTGCAGGTAATTGGGAAGCTGCAGAGGAAGACAATGGGTGTATTGTTTTGGGGTAGCTTGGTGGGAAAAGTCCAGAGGCAGCGAGGAGAGAGACTATTGCAATAGTCTGAGTGTTTGAAGGCCCGGACAAGGTCAGGGCCAGGCAAACGAGGGGAATGCTAAGTGCAAGAGAGGTTTGGATGTGATGAGAGGTGAGGGAGAAAGGACCGAGGAAACGAATCCTACTGGTCTTCGGGTGGGGTCGGTATTGGCGCCGAATAGGGAGCTCACTGAGAGATCACTGAGCATGTTCCCTGCTGAGACAGGGTGCAGCAAGGTCCCTGGTGCTGTTCAGGAGGTTGCTGAGTGTGCCCCCTGCTGAGATGGGGTGCCACAGTGTCCCCGAACCTGAGGCTCAGGCTTGACGAGTCCCACTCATCCCTGGCCTGAAAACGTGACCTCCTCTCTCATCACCTCCTCTCCCTCCAGTTGCCCCTGGAATGAAGGTTTACATCGACCCTTTCACCTACGAGGACCCGAACGAGGCTGTGAGGGAGTTTGCCAAGGAGATCGACGTGTCCTGCGTCAAGATCGAGGAGGTGATCGGAGCCGGTGAGTCCCCAGGGGCACCATGAGGATAAGAAGCTGAACTGGGCCGGGTCAGGGTTGGTGGGGGGGACAATCCAAAGAAATAGCTTATGACTCGCCCCCTGTGTCGTGCAGGGGAGTTTGGGGAAGTGTGCCGGGGTCGGCTCAAGCAGCCCGGCCGCCGGGAGGTGTTCGTGGCCATCAAGACGCTGAAGGTGGGCTACACCGAGAGGCAGCGGCGGGACTTCCTGAGCGAGGCCTCCATCATGGGGCAGTTCGACCACCCCAACATCATCCGGCTGGAGGGTGTGGTCACCAAGAGCCGGCCAGTTATGATCCTCACTGAGTTCATGGAGAACTGCGCCCTGGACTCCTTCCTGCGGGTGAGAACCAGCCCCAGGCCCCCTCTTCCTGCCCCACTGAGCTAGGTCAGGCTGACCGTTTCCTCCCATAAACAAGAGAGACCTCGTTCATAACCCACGGGAAATAGCTGGGTCTTCAGAACTAGAGCTGTCACGGTTCACACCCTGCCTCTGTCCTTACCACCTGGGGGACCTCGGGTAAGTCGCTCAACCCGAGTCTCAGCTGCCGTGGTTGTGAAGTGGGAGCGAGGATGGGCAGAGATGCTGGGATGTGAGACGCTTGACACATCGTAGGGACACGGGAGCCACAGTCTCTGAGGACCTGGAGGGGGCAGGCTGGGAGGCCTCACACCTGAGCCTGCTTGTTATCTCCAGCTCAACGATGGGCAGTTCACGGTCATCCAGCTGGTGGGCATGTTGCGCGGCATTGCTGCCGGTATGAAGTACCTGTCTGAGATGAACTATGTGCACCGAGACCTGGCTGCCCGCAACATCCTGGTCAACAGCAACCTGGTCTGCAAAGTCTCTGACTTTGGCCTCTCTCGCTTCCTGGAGGATGACCCCTCTGATCCCACCTACACCAGCTCCCTGGTACAGGAAGCAGCTTGGAGGGAGACTGGGGGCGGGGCCCACCAGGCAGGGGCTCTGGGGTGGGGAGCAGCCTCGAGTCACAGGGTGAAGGGCGTGTGCCCCCCCTACCAGGGCGGGAAGATCCCAATCCGCTGGACTGCTCCAGAGGCCATAGCCTATCGGAAGTTCACGTCGGCCAGTGATGTCTGGAGCTATGGAATTGTCATGTGGGAGGTCATGAGCTATGGAGAGCGGCCCTACTGGGATATGAGCAACCAAGATGTAAGTGGGGTCAAGTCAGGGTGGTCCAGTGGCTGGGAGCCGGCTGGGGAGGAGGGTGCTGGCTCACATCGGGTTTCCCTGCCCTCGGCCCAGGTCATCAATGCTGTGGAGCAGGATTATCGGCTGCCACCACCCATGGACTGTCCCACAGCGCTGCATCAGCTCATGCTGGACTGCTGGGTGAGGGACCGGAACCTCAGACCCAAATTCTCCCAAATTGTCAACACCCTGGACAAGCTCATCCGTAATGCCGCCAGCCTCAAAGTCATCGCCAGTGCCCAGTCTGGGTCAGTGCCTGTCCTCCCACGGAGGCATCAGCCCTGTCCTTGTACCCACTGTGCACGGGACTTACCAGGTCACTCTCTTTGCCCATAGCATGTCACAGCCCCTCCTGGACCGCACAGTCCCCGATTACACAACTTTCACGACAGTCGGTGACTGGCTGGATGCCATCAAGATGGGACGGTACAAGGAGAGCTTCGTCAGTGCCGGGTTCTCATCGTTTGACCTGGTGGCCCAGATGACAGCAGAGTAAGTGCCCGTGATTTGGACGGGCAGGACAGAGGGATGTGGGCTGGGCCCAGGGTGGCAAGCAAGAAGGAAGGGACTGACCCTGCCCCTGTTTCCTCCACAGAGACCTGCTGCGGATCGGGGTCACCCTGGCAGGCCACCAGAAAAAGATCCTCAGCAGCATCCAGGACATGCGGCTGCAGATGAACCAGACGCTGCCCGTGCAGGTCTGACACCAAGCTCCTACGGGGGGCGCCCCCCAAGGACTTCGCAGGGACTCGGACCAGCCGGCTGGACTTGTGGACTTTTGGACTTTTGGATGCCTGGCTGTAGGCTATGGCCCAGAAGACGGACGTTTGGGGAGGGCCCGAGCTGGGACTTCCCCAGGCCTGTGCTGCCTCCCCAGGAAGTGTGCCCCAAACCTCTTCATATTGAAGATGGATTAGGAGAGGGGGTGATGACCTCTCCCCAGATGCCTCGGGGCCCAGGCCTTCCCGCTCTCCAGTGGAGGGTCCCCAAAACCTCAGATTTGGCTACTTTGCAGTGCTGGGGGTCCCAGCAGGACTGAGTGGTTGGGCAAGCCTGGGTTCCACAGGGCCCAGCCCTGGCAGGGGTCTGGCCCCCCAGGTAGGCAGAGAGTGGTCCCTCCATCAGGAACTGGAGGAGGGGACTCCAGGAATGGGGAAATGTGACACCCCCCTGTCCCTATGCCAGTTGGCACCTCCGGTTTGCACAGGGACTTGTTCTAGGGGCTGAGGGCCCTGTCCCCACCCCTGCCCTTGGTGCTGTCATAGAAGGGCAGGTGGGGGGAAGGCTGACCAGCAGCCCTTTGCCGCCGCCCAGAGACTGACTCTCAGAGCCAGAGATGGGACGGATGTGGTGTGAGTGTGTGAGTGTGTGTGTGTGTGCACAGAGAGCATGGGTGAGCGTATAAAGAAGCTTGGACCTGTGCCCTGCAGTGGGGACAGCCGGGCCAGCAGTGGAATAAAGGCAATAAGATGATTCTCTAGCCCTTTCTTTTTTCTCCTCCCAAAGTGTGATTCTTTGATCCCCTGCACACACACCGTCCCTGGCTGCTGTCCTGGCTGCTGAGGGACGTGAGTCACCACTCCCTGGCTCCCTGGCGTCACTGTCACTGAAGACCAGATCTGGGTTTGACAGAGCCCCCTCACACCTGTTGTCCCTGTGTGAGAAAAAGGGGGTCAGTCAGCTGCCAGGGCCAGTGACTGACCAGAAACAAAGGGAAAGACAGACCCTGGCATCCACAGGGAACCCAGGAGTGTGGGCTGCTCTCCGTTGAGCATTAACTATGGCCAGACACCGGCTAAATGCCCCATTTATACCTAGATCTTAGTTAATCTCACAGCTCTCCAGCAGGGGAGGAAGTGTTTTTATCTCCTTTCTTACAGAGGCAGAAAGAGAGGTTAACTAATTGGCCCCCAGTCCCCACCCAGTGTCTGGCTGCAAACTGGAAAGGTTCAGAGAATAAATAGCAAGAAGCCAGAGAGAGGAAAACAGCGTCTGGAAAGTCAAAGGGCAATGGTGGGGGAGGGAGGCAGGGATGCCTAGAGGTCCTTCAGACCGACAGAGAAAGGTTGGGGCAGGTGCTGCCATCTCAGCGTCAGCAGGCTCCTTGGACAGGAGCAGGTTTCTGAGGTTCTTGTCTGTCCTAAGCTAGAGGCTCGTGGGTCAGGACACAGCAGCCAGAGGTGGCTGCTCCGTGTGGGCGTGGGGTTCACCTGTCGCCACAGGGCCGATGCTCAGTGGGGGGATGCTCAGGTCTGGAAGGACTCAGAGGTTATGACTCCAGGCAAAGGGGAAAGCTGGAAAGGTTGCGTGGGGGTCAGGAGGTTCGGGCACCCCAAACTGCCCTAGCCAGGTTGCTGGGGGAAGTGTAGGCTTTCGAGGTCACCTGGCTTCCTTGGTCGCACCCCCCCACGTACTCCCCAGCCCAGCATTGCCCTGCAGCATGGAAAGGGGGGTCAAGGGGGTGGCAGGCTGCCTGTAGTTCTGAGAGTCTGGGTGGAGAGCGCTGAGGCCCTGGGTAGCCGTGACATGGCCCCTTCTGGGTTCACAGAGAGGGTGGGATGGGGTCCTTGAGCACCAACAGAAGAGGAGGCCAAGGGAGGCTTGGTCAGTGCATTCCAGGCATGTTCCCAAGGGACTCCCAGGGTGCACAGGTGCTCCGAGGGATGGACCTCTCCTGTGTGCCCACCCCTCTCAGCCCACTAACAATGGAAACAGCAGCCGGGGGACGGGCACCGAGCCCAGCTGCACCTACCCAGAACACCTCCCTGAATCTGGTCCCCAGCCCTTGGACCCTGGCCACCTGGCCCACCTCCCAATGCAGGACCTTGAGAGGTTCCCATGGCTGAGAAAATAGAGACGGGATGCAAAGAAGAAGAGAAGCATCTCATTCCCACCTTCCGGCAGTGCTCCCCTGCCCGAGAGCCTAACCCTGCATCCGTCCCTACCTCTCTTCCCTGGCCCGCATCCATTCCAGGGCCCTGGGATGTGTTCAGATCCACAAACAATCTCAAAGAGTCGGGGCCATGCATAGGGTGGAGGAAGAAAGAAGACATCCCAGGAAAGTTTCGGCTTTCCTTCCCATAAGGAGTGAGAGAAGGGGTGAGATTTTAGTCTCTTTAGTCTTGGTTACTTACACACTTTGGGAGCAAAAAATTGGAATCTCCAAGTTACTGCTTAAACAGAGAAGCCAGGGAGAGGCAGGCGGGAGGCTGGGGGAGGAGCGATCCCCCTCCCTCAGGACACCTGAGATCTAAACCTATGTCTTCGAAACCTGGGTGACTGGGGTGGTGCAGTAAGTCTAAGCAACTCTGGGTTCGAAGCCTGGCTCTGCTCTTCCTCACCTGTGACCTTGACAGGTTGACCCCCTCTGTCTCAAGGCCTTCATTGGTGAAAAGGCACAGTCATCACGCCTATCTCCTGGTGATATTACCAGTGTTCAATCGGTCTATACTTGTAAAGTACGTGCTTGGATGGTCATAAGAGCCCAAAAATGTTAGCTATTTTTTAATTAGTGTGAAATTTAAATAAAGTAGAAAAACAGATAGGAAAAACAAAAGCTGGACAGTGGTTGGCACATAGCAGGACTGACTAAACTAAAGGGAATCTACCAGCCCCACCCGGATCTCTAGAAGGGAGAGTTCCGGGGCTCCCTCTGGAAGGGAAGAGGATGATGAAACCAAAGGAGCAAAGGAATGTGCCCCTCTCCGCTCCACTGCGGGGGTGCCAGGCACATTGCTGCAGGCTTACCCCAGGCCTGGCCCGGTTCCTGGGACAGAGTTGAGGCCCTGGTTGGCTTAAGGCACTGAGAGTCCAGAAGCTCGTTAAGGGCAAGTTGATGAGAGAATGGACGTGAACATTCATTCAATCATTCTTCAGATATTTACTGGACCCGTACTATGTGCCAGGCCCTAGACGGGGCATGAGGGACACTGACGAGTGAGATAAAGCTGTGCTTCAAAGAGCTCAAAGTGTAATAAGGGACCATGATGTGACTCAAAGAATCATAGGGAGAATTGCACGTAGTTAATTACAAGTTAAGGTAAATGTTGCAGGAAAGCTGATTCATGTGAGACCCGAGCTAGTGTTGAGTGGGACTGGGGGCTCTCGATTTAGTTATCTGATGCCCAGCAGAGGGAGCTGGGACCCCCCATTACCATCAGGGGTCTCTTAACCTTTTGATGTCTGACCCGGAACATAGCTTCCTTCACATCTTTCATAAACCAACGCCGGTGGAAGGAGCTGAGGCTACAGACATGAGCCAGCTGGATGTGTGCATAGCTCAGAGGACTCGGACATACAATCCGACACACGCAATGTGGCCCGGGCTACGACGGAAGTGCTGTAGTTAGGAAAGGAAGGGACCTAGGCTGCCAGTATTGTCAACAGAGGCTCCCTGAGCTTCTGGTGACTTTTGAATTAAGCATGGGAGCCTGTGTTGGAGTAAGAGAGGGGAATGGGCCTGGGGCAGGTAAGAGCAGGGCAGGCTGGGAGACCGCATACCAGCTCAAAGGGTGAGGAACGAATGATTATGGACTTAGGGTACTGACCAAGCCTCTTCTTTCCCAGTTTGTCCCCAGCTGGGGCTTCCACTTATCTCAGCCGAGAGAGCAAGTCTCGGGCATCTGGTCTTGGTTCTTCAAGTCCACAGAGTTCCTTGGGCATCTTGCGTGTGGCCACTTCTGCCACCCTCTGCTCGTACAGGGCATGTTTGTCCATACATGTATCTGAGGATGCGGTGCTTTCTATTCTGCTCTTTACAGAAGAGCTCAGAGGTTCAGTGATTTGCCCAAGGTCGAAGAGGCGGTCACCAGCAAAGCCCAAGATCAAATCCAGCCTAACTGAGCCTCAATTCTCTACTCCTTCCACTACATCAGGATAACCTGGAAGGGCCCCGGGGAATCTAAAACGCTGCATCCGGATGGGACATTGAGGTCTTTCCTGGGCCACTTCAGGGTGACATCACGCAAAGGAATGGGCTCTTCACATGTGTCTTTTCTTCTTTAGGACAGCGGGGAGGGAGCTGGGCAGCTAGGCACTGGGGGCACCTGTCAGTGAGTGGCACAGCCCAGGAGTGACGTAAGTTCTAGCTTGGGGGAGGGGACCCAGGGCCAGAGGCTCTCTTCCCCCACTTTTGCCCCCTGCCCCTCTCCATTTCCCATTACTTACCCCCATCACGTGAAGCAAGAATGAAAACAGATTCAGGATCTGGCTGGAGGTGTACTGTGACTTCAGGGGTGGCTGCCCTGTCTCTGCCTGCTGGGGGCCGGGGATGAGCCCCTTCCTTACTTTGTGTTGGCCAGACAGAGAGAAGAAAAGGTCGGAAGCAGCTCTCCTCAAACCCTTCCTGTGTCTGGGCACTGAACCCCAGGCTCGGTGGGAGAGGTGATGCTTACCTGAAAGGGGTGTCAGCAGGAATCTGGGGATACTAGAGCTGGCTTTCCCCAGGTACTGTGTGCCCCCACAATCACCCAGCACCATTTTGAAAACATCCCCTCCATTCACTGTCAAAGCCACCTCTGCTGAGGATGTCTTCCTGTCTTCCGGTCCTCACCACCTTATCCTTTCCGAGCCTCAGGTCCCAGGCAGGCCTCTCCTGGGACTTGGTACCTGGCTGTGTCAATGAGCTTTCTGAAACCGTAACAAAGCACAGAAAAACAACAATTTAAGGAGGAAATGTTTACTTTGGCTCCCAGTTTTGCAGGTTGCAGTCCACAGCGAGCTGGCACCATTGCTGCTGGGTCTAAGGTAGTGCAGAAGCTCCTCAGCGTGGAGGGCACGGCGGGACAGAGTAGCTCACCTCACGGCAGCCAGGAAGCAGAGAGAGAGAGAGAGAGGCCTTCATCCAGAGAGGAAGGAGGCAGGGACAAAGGATACCCTTCAGAGACTTGTCCCGAGGGACCTGCTTCGTCCAATTAGGTCCCACCATCTAACAAGCACCTGCAGCTGATCATTCCATCTGATGAAGTTAGCACTCACGTGATCCAGTCACTTCCCCCAAAGTCACCAGCTAACAACCACGCCTCCCATGCAGTAAGAGAGTCTTTGGGGGGAACATTTGGAATCACAAGCATAACACTGGCTGACCAAATTATTCTTGGCTCCAGACTCTTGGCTTTCACACCCACATGTTAACCTCTCACCCCTGGTGACCTCCTCCCTCACTCCCCATTGGCCCCTTGACGGCACCTCAGCCTGTACTTGGATCCTGGCCATTATGTTGCCATGATTTCAAGTCTGGCAACCCAGGCTCCCACTGCGTCTTCCTTCCTCCACTTTCAAAAATGTCTGGTTCCCAAGTCCCTTCTTTTCTCCACCTGGGGAACTCCTGGGGTACCCATCTTTCCTTACTCAACCTGGTTGGGCACAAATTCCCACCATGATCCCTCTGAATAATCCTTCAGAAGCATTCAACCGCAGCAGCTGGTGCAGATTTTTCTGTACTTCTCAGGCCCTCCATTGTATCACTGTTCTCAGCAGAGTTTCTCACCACCTACTTTACTGAAATAATGCATCCTCTTGACAAATTCCCACGGAGGCCTCTGGCAGGCACTGAGCCCCAGGCAATTGAGAGAAGGAGCCCATAGTCGGGTGGAAGAAAAGGACATGATATAGGGATATTCCAGGTGACACTGATGGATTGGAGGAGAGCGGCTCATGAGAACAGAGTTCTGGGGACTGGACTGTGCAGAAAGGAAGGCAGGAAGGCAGAGGACGCCCTGGTCTAAGTGGAGGGTAATAAGGTCTTGGTTGGAGACGGATTGAAGACAAGCTGATGCAGAGGGGATGGGTGTGAGGGTTTGTGGAGAGATAAACAGCAACATAATGAGGGGAGAGATAGATGTCTGAGATCGTGATGTGGGGGCTGGTAGCCTGGTGTGCTCTGGGACCATTTATGGCTACAGAAGGTATAGGAGCAGGAACAGTAAATGTGAAGTGCAAACCATGAATCCAGCCCAAGACTTCCACAGAGAGACGCCCAGCAAGCACATGTGAACCTGGGGCTCAGGAGTGAACTTCCGGTCTGAGGTGAGCAGGCACAGCATGACGGCCAGGGAGGAAATTCAGACAGGGGCAAGATTGCCCAAGAGGGTTGTAGAGAGAAGAGTAGAGGCTGAGGTGGGCGCGATGTTTCTCGATTGCTCCTGCCTCTCTGAGAGCGTCCACTGCATTGCACTGGAAACATTGCTGTTTATTTTCTCTGCCTTGATGTGTGCTCCTTTAAGGAGGTCCAGGTCTCTATAATCAGTGTTCCCCAGGGTGATGTGGCAGGACCTAGGCCAAGACATGCTTGGAAATGTCTGTGGGATGGATGATAATAATAATTAATAATAATAATAATGATAATAATAATAATAATGTGCTGTTTACTATGTGCCAGGCATAAGCATTTGCACTTGGTGATTCATCGACTCTTCAGAAAGACTTGGTGAGGTAGAGTCTCACCACTTCCACTTTATAAAAGGGGAAGGTTAGCTGAGAGAAGCTAAGTGACTTGTTAATGGTCACAAAACTAGTAACTGCTAGAGGCAAGATTCCAATCAAAGTAGCTCAATTTCAGAGCTGATGTTTTGACTACCACACTATTCTGTTTCTCAAATAAAATATTAGAATAAGAACTATAACTATAATTATAATTACCATCATTAAATCCTCACCATGCCAGGCACTCACTGTGCTGAGAAATTTACTGATTATTTCTCTCTCTCACTCTCTCTTTCTCTCTCACTGGAGATTGGACTCAGAGCCTCACACATACCAGGTAAGAGCTTTATCCAGCCCAGTTACTTCATACAGATGAGTTAATAGATGAATGCATTGATAGATGTGAAGCTACAGTATCTGGGTGGGTGTATGAATAAAATATGTATTATTGATATAACTATAGACAAGGAGATGAATGGATACAGAATAAATGGGTAGATGAGAAGATAAAGATGAATAGAAAAATAAATGAGTACATGAATGAAGAATAGTTGAATGGATGGATGATGAGTAGGTGAGTGGACAAAGGGATATGTGGATGGATGGGTGAGTGGATGAATGGCAGATGAATTCCTTAATTTACCAACTCACTTTATTTGCAAGGGCTTGCTGTAACTCAAATCGGTTGTCAATCAAGACTATTTTTCTCATAAGAAATAAGAGAAATACCCACAATGTATTCCAAACTTCCCAAAGCTCTCCTTAACTAATCTGTTCATAATTAAAAGGGTTGTATAATGTGTGTAATTTACCAGAAACGCCAATAATTTCCTTAGTCTATTCACCAAACAGTTATAAAATGTGCCTAATTCACCAGAACCAACAGTTTCATACTGTAGCCACCATTCAAGTTGACGTCTGTGGCTTCCAGGAAGGGAGGATGAAACAGAAGGTGGTGGCTGTTGTGAATGAGAGTCCCCTTCCTTGAGAACATCAGGAATCTGGGCTCAGACTGACACTTACATATACTTCTCTGGCATCGCCGCACAAGTGACAGGCATTCCAGTTGTGACTAAGACTTTGGTTCCAGTCGTAGCCCAAGTTGTTTGTATAGAGGCCAGTCATAGCGGGAATCCGCTTTATAGACCAGCAAGTGTACAGAAGAGAGAATTCTTGGTGGGTGGACGGATAGGTAGAGTAACACATAAATAGACAGAAGAATAGGTGAATGAACTTGTAGGATGAATGGGTACATAGACATACATGGAAATATAGTTAAACGGATGAATGAAGAACTGGATGATGAAGAGGTAAATGGATGGGTGCATGGGAAGATAGATGAATGGATAGGCAGGGATTGTATAGATAAAAGAGGGAATGAATAGACGCATAATTGGAGATTGGATGACAGGTTGGCGAGATGAATGAATGCTTGGGTGGATGAGTAAGTGGATGGTTGAATGGATGTGTAAATAGATGAAAGCACTGACATTTAGATATAGGTGGATAACAGAATAAATTTCTATATTTAGGGCAGTAAAAGAGAATAAGAAAAGCTACAAATTATAGTCCCTACCCTTTCTCTTCTAGGTGTGTTATTCCTTTTTTTTTTTTTTTTTTTTTTTGACACAGCTCTTGGTCTGTAGTCCAGGCTGCCTTGAACTCACAGCCATCTCCTGCCTTAGCTTCCCAAGTGCTGAGATTCCAGGCATGTGCCAACACATCCAGCCTTCTCTATTCTTTTTTTTTAAATTTTAAAATGAAAAAAGAAAAAAAAGTAGAAATGATGATATAAATTTCAGAACAGAATATTAGGGGATTAACAATGGTCAATGTGTTGTTGTTTTCAAAGTACTTGTTCATCTATTCCTTTTCTTAGCCATTTCTTCCACACTGGTACATAGAATCTATCTTGTTCTATCCTCTGGTCTCTAACACACACACACAGGCACACACACAGCCTAGAATAGTTTCCAGGCATCCTGGCTTCTTTCTTGCTCTTCTACCTTGATGCTCAGGGAAAGTACTTTCAAACAACCAGCCTAGGAGAAAGGCAGGCAGTGACTGGGGATGTCCTCCCTCTGTCCTCAAAGTCCTACTCCTGGACCCCAGAGCCCAAGCAGATGTCAGGGTGGCACAGCTGTGAGCAAAGCGGGAAGCTAACAGGCACTCTGGAGAGGGTGCAGGGTTCTGGGAAGTGTGTTGTGTTGGGCTGGCAGGAAAGCTGGATCTCTTCCCAGGTAGATAAGGAATTTCAGGAAGCAGCCATCAGGCAGGCTGGTAGAAACCAGAACCTGGGGAGGTGGTGGCAATCCCCAACCCATAGTCTGATTGACCCAGTTGAGTAATTCACTCAGCCTTTGTGACTGTCCTCACCTGTGACGTGACCCAGTAACATCCACCTCACATTTCACCAAGACAATGAAACGAGATAATGCAAAGCAAGTACAGATGTCTTCCAGAAGCTATAAAATCTGTAGATATCCTTGCCGGAGGAGCGTGAGGAGATAAGCTAAGGAACCTCTGTGTCTGTTTAGAAAGAAGTGTAGGTGTGAGGGGATGATGACACAAAGGGTGGAGGGTCCCTATGGTCTCGGGGCACCAGCACAGCCTCTTAGGGCCTCCAAGAGAAGCCCATTTCTGCTTCCTATCCCTACAGGTTCAAGCCTTTGCAAATCTCCCAAGGTCTGAGCAGGAGGAAGTATTATCAGGGCGCAGATGGGGGGAGCTAGACGCGGAGCCCCTCCCCTAGCGGACCCTCCCTCCCCCGGGCGAGAGGCCAAGAGGCGGCACCAAGCTCAGTGCTAAACAAAAAAGGAGCTGGTTGTTGTGGGGGATGAGTCATGGAGACCCCAGAACGGCCCTGGGAGGGAAGAGGAGGAGAGGGCTCCTCCCCCGCCCAGAGCTTCCATGCAGCTGGATCTCACTGCAGAGCTGTGGACTAATAGGACGCCAGAAGCTGGGATTTGTACCTTTTCCTCCCCCACGGCTTACATTCACCTTTCCTGTCCCATTTTATCTCCATCATGTTGACATGTTTTCAGACAGGAGAGCAGAGGCTGGATCTTGAATCTCACAGACATCTGCAATATTGAATAGCTGGGTTTTTGACTCAACTGGGAGCAATTTCTTGTCTTTCACTGGGCTTGTGTTGGCCTTGGACACAAGCTAGGGGACAGAAGTGCCTGTGTCTTGTATTAGACTTCTTAGGTAGATTTGTCCCCGTAGCACCCTTGCAAGGATGATGCCTTTATTACCCCCATTTTACAGATAAGGAAAGTGAGGTTCAGGGAAGTAACTTCCCCGAGGTCACATGTCTGGAAAGAATTAGAGCTTTGATTGGAACTCAGGGGATCTGATTCCAGCTAGAGTGGCTCCTTAGGGAGGGGACTTTGGGGACAAGGATCCCACAGGGCTCTGTAAGAGGAGGCCAGGGGCCGGGGAGGACTGGGTTCTATTCTGTTTGACTCAGTGCCAGCACTTCTGCTCCACATGCAGCTCTGTGCCAGCAGTCCCAGCTCGGTGTGTGCAAAGCAAAGATGCTGAACCAGTGCCAAGGGGGCCATACCCACCCCTCCCCCCAGGGCTCAGGAAATGACACACCTGAACTGTGCAGTGGATTGCTGGGCCCGCCTCCGATCACCTCCCAGGGGGAGGAGTTTGCAGATGGTGGTCCTGCTGCCACTGGGCTGGAGGGGGTCTGGCCACCTAGGCTGAGGGGTGTCCCTTGCACAGACCCAGCATGGTGTGGTGGCCACACAGCCTGCGGGTCCAGGGGCTGGGCTCTCATCCTGCCGTGTGGTCCTAGACAATTTGCTATGAGTCTCTGGGACTCCTCCCTTTTTTTTTTTTTTTTTTTTGCTACGGGGCTCGAACTCATGACCTTGCACTTGCCAGGCAGGCGCTTACGCTGCTGAGCTAAATCTCTAGTACTTACTCATCTTTTGCAAAGAAAGGGGGACACTTTATTTTTTATTTTGTTGCCTATCTTCTGGCCAAAGGGCCTGAAGCACAGCACCGCCACTCCAAGGGTCAGGTCCCCATGTCCAGAAGGAGGTGGGGGACAGGAGCTCTGCAGAGTCTGTCTGTCGGTAAGAAGCCCTAAGAAGCTTGAGGCAGCATAGGAGGAGGAATTCTTTTTCACAAGTGTGACTGTGAGGACCGGCAGCTTCCTCCTGACACTCTCGCTATGGTATCTGAGACATAGCTGTTCTGCTCCTGGGGAACAGAGAGCATGTGAAGGTGTGAGGGAAGATGCCAGTGGGTGGGTGATTGGCTCTAATTTGGCTGTTAAACTTTGCAGTGGACACAGCTGGGCGCTGGGCCCAGCCCTGGAACATCATCTTCTCTTGTCACAGGTGAGGTGCTGGAGGGGCAGCCAGCAGAGCCCAAGCCCCCACATTCTCAGGCCTGAGGCAGAGATCTCAGCTGCCAGCCTGGTGGCGCCTGCCTCTCTCTTGGGGTCGCCTGAGGAGCACAGTGCAGAGGGGGCCTGAGGTGCCTAGCGGAAGATGGAGCACAGCCTGTGACATGGTGGCTGTGTCACTTCATTGGGTCTTCTCCTTCCCGTCCAGTCTTGGCCAGAGGGAGACTAGGGGAGGGGGAGGCAGAGCTTCACAAAGGAAGAGGCAGGAATTCTCGTTGGAAATCACTCAAATGAGGCTATGAAACTGGAACCCTGTCTCAGAACAAATTGGCCAGATTTGGCCTGGGGCTGGGGTTCAAGGCCAGTGGAGGAGATGGGGTCTGCCGTGGCAGGAACAGCTGGACAGGGCTCCAACCTGTGGCCCTAAGGGAGTCCAGGCTCGGGATGTGATGGCTATAGGGGAAGTCAGGCCTGTTACCCCTTCTGGTCGCTCTGTGGGTTGCCTGCCATGCTAGAGGAGCAAAGCCACCCATCTGACCTGTCCTGGAGGGAAGGAGTTTAGTTTACTACCGTCATGCTCTAGGGCTGCCCAGCTGTGACCCTGCCAGCTGCCTGTCCCTGCCTCTCTTCCTGCTATAAATCTGCCCCTCAAAGTCCCCATCTCTGCCCCAGTGATTCATTCAGACTTTGTTTAGCTGTTAAGGCTCATGCCCCACACAAATCAAGCAATACAGGGGCAAGATTGGCTGGGCAGCCAATTTTGGGGAGGGTGGGGAGGGTTGACAGCCTGAGGCTTTGGAATAGGCCTTCGAAATGGGTTCTTATTCCTTGTCCTAACTGGAAAGGTAGCAGGGGGCTCTCACAGGGCAGAACTTCCCTGGACGTCTCCTCCCCAGACAGGGCGGGGGCAGACATAGTCAGAAATGGGGGAGGGTGGGCAGTCGGGGCGGGGGGGGGTGCTGCAGGGCCAGGCAGGAACAGGCACAGAGGAAAACCAAGCCCCTCAGGGACCTATCAAAGGAGCTGCTGTGTGGCAGAGGCGACCCTGGAGGGGTCACCAGGGTTCACAAGCCGCCTGGAAAGAACCTAGGCCTGTGGGATGAGGGGCGGGGTGGGATGGGGGAGCCGTCCAGGAGCTGGACCAAGAGAGGAGCAGCAAAGGCAAGAGCTTCCGGTCCAGCTGGCTGGGAGCCGCAGGCAGAGCCCAGGGAGCTCTTTCTAGGGAGAAGCGCTGTCTGTCTGCTCCTTGTGGTCTGGTGTCTGGGCCCCTCTCTGGGAGGAAACAGGGTTGCTTGGCCTCCCCTCCTCCATGCTCCTCTTTTAGATTCAAGGGCCCAAACCAAGTCTCAGAGCCGGCTGATGCAGGTCTCAGACACAAGCTGGGAAACAGGGTTCCTGCCTCCCCTATCTTGTCCCTGGGGTGTCTCCGTCATCCTGCACCTCAAACACTATCTGATCAGGCTGACTTTGGCCTTGTTCCATGATAGGCATTTACCGCCTGTCCCACCCCATCCATGGAGAGGGGCCAGAGACAGAATTGGGACCCCCTGTCCACTTGTCCCTGAGCCCACTAATCATCCAGAGGAGGCTTTACTCCCCATCAGCTCCAGGGTGGGAGTCTCAGAGGCTCCCACCCAGATAGAAGCTTCTAGAATTCTCTGCATTCCCTTCCATGTGGATCTCAGGGGTTTCTCTAACCAGCCCCTCAGAGTATAGGTCTCAGTCATATTTATGACTCTCAACACTGCCCATCGTGCTTAAGTGGACTCTCAGGGCTCTCTCTATCTTCCTCTATCCCCCGTGTGGGCTTCCCAAGAGCCCTGTGCATTTTCCAGTAGAGCCCTCAGAGAAAGGTGCTTCTCAGGGAATGGGGCAGCGGTTGGTCGCCTGGGCTTCTGGTGGGAGGGATCTTGTTTCTGGCCCTTCCTTGGGGATCAGGCTGGGCCTAGACGTCTCTTCTCATCTTTTCAACCCCTCCTCTCAACTGAGAGGGGGGGCATGAGAGAGCTAGAAGGGGATGGGAGGGCCAGTAGAGGTGGGGGAACCGGTCCTATGTTGTTCTTGGCTTGGAGCCCCCAGCCCCAGGGAAATCCTGACTCTGTGGAAAACTGAGCAGGCAGTCAGGCTGAAGGGGGGGCTGGGGGAGGAAGAGGAGGAGAGGGAGGAGGACCAGGGGCTCAGGGTGAAGTGGGGGTAGGGGCTCCGCTCATAAATCAATCCCACCAGCATCTCAGGCCTGACAAAAACCAGAGACCCAGGGTCCCTTGGGAGCTGGGGAGGGGGCACAGACCATCTTTGGATTGCGAGGGAGGAAAGGCTGCACTGAGGGCCTACATCCTGCTCAGAGGCCTCAGCCTCAAGCCCCCCAAAATAACAGGTGTGTGTGTGTGTGTGTGTGTGCATGCGTGTGGCGGGGGAGGTTCTGCGAAAACAACTTCACAACTACCAGAGGAACTGGGGTGACTGTGACAGATTGATGGGGGAGGGGCCTCACAGGTCTGCAATTCTGAGCACTTTTATTGCCCCGAATTCTGGCCTGGCTGGAGCCTGGAGGAACCTCGCCACTTCAGGTATTTCACTTCTCTGGGCCTTAGCTTCCTTGGAGGTCAGAGGGCTCAGGGCCAGAGCAAAGCTTAGAGAGGCCTGACCCCAACTCCATGCTCACATGTGACTCGGCAGCCCTTCCCAGTGCCTGGCTGAGGAAAGGACCCCACTCTGGAGCTGGAGGGACCCCAGTCTAGGCTCCCCCAATTAACCCCTGTGGCGGAGGGTGGGGGCAGCACCTCTCAGGTCCTCAGTGGGTATCTGTAAGTTGGGAGTCCCAAGGCCTCCCTGACAGGGCTGTCGTGCTGGTGAGCAAGACAGTATGCGTGCAGTGTCCACGCCACTCATTCTCAGCGGAAGGCTGTTGCTGATTTTGTTCACATCCACCCCTTGAGTGTGTGCAGGTCTCAGCCTTCCAAAGATCACCTCTCTCCTTGGATAGTCAAGTATTCGCAGTCCAGGAATACTAGGGGTGGCCCCTTGCAGCCCCAGGCTCCTTTTCCATAGGGAAACCTAGGAGGTGTATGGGGTGATCAGGGGACCCCAGTCCCTCCTCTGAGCATGAACACACCCACTGGGTTGGCAGAATAGGGCAGGGGCTGGCTGGACCCTCCTGGAAACCTCACCCTGGGCTCTTTCCCACAAGGCCCTGCCTCCCTCCAGGATTTCATAGCCTCATGCAGTCCTGAGGTGTCCTGCAAGGACAATGGAAGCAGAGGCCAGACCGTGCTGGGTGATTCTTGGGCAGGCCAGAGCTGGTGTGGTTTGAGGGGATAGGGCCTTGGGGGTGGAGGGATGTGAGGAGCCCAGGGGAGAGAGGATGGCTGGTGGGTTCCAAAACAATCCCTTTCTAGAAGTGTCTTGTCTACTAGATGCCAGCCTGCGAGGATGAGGTCAGCGCGGGCATGGGCCCCTGGCAGCTAGGTCTCACTTTCACCGCAGGGCTATGAAGCCCTGTCAGCTGGAAATGTTACTTCCCAGACAGCAAGGCTTGCAGCCTTCTTGACAGTTGGGCATCATCTTGCTTGACTGCTCCCAGCGATGGGGCACTCATGACTTGCCAAGGCAGCCCTTCCTAAGCTGGGCAGCTAAGATGGGTGAGAAGTTCAAAGTGCAAAATACAGAACTGGCATTTATGGCTGGCCCCTTGAGGGGGTGAGGAGGGGATCTGGGAGCACAGCTGTGGGAGAGAGGCGAGTAGGGCTCAGGGTTCCAAGGAGAGGGCTCAGGCCCCAGTTTAAGTCTCTGCCCTGCTCATTCACTGTGCGGCCTTAAGGAGCCCCTCCCCTCCTCAGGCCTTGATTTCCACAACTGTAAACTTTAGGGCCTGGGCTCGGGGACTTCTAAGGGCCCTGTTCCCTGTGATAGATGCTCTTCCGTGAGTCCATGAATGGTTGGCACAGAGGAACAGACCTTGGTCCACTGGGCTGGGCTGGCTCAAGAATACTCAGAGAATGAGCCCTGTGTGGGGACAGCACAAGAGCCCCTTTCATTTCTCTGGGCTCCAGGCTCTCTCTCCTGCCAAGGTCAACCCGACCCTGACCAGGGGGTCACGACCGCCTGGGGCAGTTGAGGTCAGAGGCTGGGGACTTGGGAGGAGCCCAGTGCAGACGCTCACACTCCTGTCCTCCCAGCCAGGGTCAGGGTATGACGACTGCAGCTCTGTTTGCCCTGACTTCCTGAGAGTGACCCAGACCTCCCTCTGCACCCTCCCCAGAGTCTCGGTGGTCCCTGGAAAGACCCCTCTGACTGTGGCGTCAGACAGGCCTAGTATGGAATCCCAACTAGCTGCTTACAAGTGCAGTGACTTTGGTCAAGTCCTGCTGCTTCTCCTCTGGATGTCAGTGGCTCCAGTGGCCGCCTTGCAGGGTTTCGGGGAAGACAAGGCTCATGAGTTAATGCCATAGCCATGCCCGAAGCTGTACTCCATGAAGAGCGGCTGGGATGCTCATTATCACGGGCCCAGCAAAGGCAGAGAAGATGCCAAGAAATCCGGACCAGACTGGACTCCTCCTGCTGCCTCAGCCTTCCCTCTCTCGATCTGTTTGTCCATCAGGGAATTGGGGGCTTCTAATTCTCAGGCCCTAAAATCTGCACAATTTAAAGTAGTCAAAACAAACCCTCCACTCGCTCTATTTATGCTGAGAGAGAACAAGCTCCTGGCCAGGCCTAATGGGTTCCAGGTGTGCTCTGTGCCCTGCAGCGCCCAAGCTGGCCGCTGTGGTGGTGGCTGTGACTTTGCCCCACTGGCTGGGAAGACTCGGTGAGGCCAAACCTCTGCAGCCCTGGCCTCCAGCCTGTGCAAACTGTGGTGTTGGATCAGGCCCTACCCAGACATCAGTCTTGTGCTCAGAGGCCCTAGGTTCAAAGCTCTGGGAGCCACTGTTCCCACCCCTGGCAGCATAGGGATCTCCCGGACTCCTGCCTTGACCCCAAGAGGCGGGGGGACGCCCGACTTTTCATAGACCTGTAAAACTCTCTCTCACGGGAGGTCGAGCGTGGGAGTGACCTCCCAGAGAGGCTTCGGGAACCAGGTGGCAGCCCAGAGGGCATGAGTGAGGGTTCCTTTATTAGCATTATTTATTAATTATCGTGTTATATAATCAGAGTGACAGCCGTCGCTCATTAATGGCAAACCTTGGGCCAGGTAGTGTGGTTGTGCAGGGCTCGTCCTCAGGGCCAGGCGTGGCGATGGATGGCCAACGTGATGACCATGAACACAGCGGAACAGGGGGGCTCATGGAGAAGGAGCCTTGCCCGGGTCGTGCGGGGGCTGGAGCGGGACTCGAGCTCAAAGCTGTCTGACCTCAAGGCTCAGCTCTGTTCTCCAGACTGGACAGGCTCCACTCTGCTCAGGGGCTGGCCCGGCCTTTCCCTTCAGGGTGAAGGAGGGACATGAGCCTGTGCACGTGATCCTGGGAGGATCAGGTCGGGTGGCTGAGGTGTGACTCCTCCTGGAAGTGACGAAGCCAGCGGCTTAAACCCCCAGCAACTGTGCATACAGCAGGTTCCCACCTTGACCCCCAAATTTGTCCAGTCTCAAGATTCAGCCTGCTTGCCACCTAGGTGAACACTCTCCCAGCCTCTTCACTCGCCCTAGGTGGAGCCAGCCCCTCTCCTTGCTGGTGGCTATTGGCATAGCATCACCATACGGGTCTCCCTCTCCCATCCGTGCCAGCTAGGACCTCTGGCACAGACTGGCTGGTTTCTCCTGGGGAGATGACTGAAGCCCCACCCTGGGAGCATGGGCTGTACATGGGCATAATACAGTGAGGGTTCGATTTAGGCCTTCTGTTTGGGAAGTGATCAGTATTAATAATTTTTAGCCTGTGTCTCAACGATCATTCCATGCACACAGCATTCTTACCGTTACAACCTGGGAAAACAGCTCCACTATGCTTCACAAAGCTTATCAGTGTACAAATTATTTTACATACACATTCAGTGACTTCTGCTTTCCCCCAGACCGTATGCCCCCCATCCCAGGGCCAGTCTGCTTTTTGAGGCTTTCCAGTGCCCTGCATAGCACTGACACGTAGGTCCGTGGCATTGCTGAGTGAATGAAACAGTCAGTAGGAAGCTAAGAAGAGGCGAGACTGGGGGCTGGGAATGAGCAGTATGAGGAGCAAGCTCTTGTGTATGGGTTTGGGCTTGGAGAGCATGTACACGAGGTGTAGGGGTGTGTGTGTGTGTGTGTGGTGCATCACCGGTATGGCTCCGAGAAGGAGACCCTACCCAGGTGGAACTGTAGCCTCCTGCAGGTAAGCAATCTGCAGACTCAGGCCTCTCTGGAATCGCTAGACCCTCGAAACCCAGAAGAGCCACCAGTCAGTCCCTCCAGCCCCGGACTCTCAAAAGCGAATTACGGAAGAATGTTGGTCTTTGGTTCATTTCAGGGAGGTCATGGAGACAGGCTCTGACCCTTAGAGACATAGGACGGGATGTTTCCCAGCTCATGCCCCCTGTCCCTGCCATCTCTAGAGCTGTTCAGGGCAGGACACTTTCCACTACTCAGTCTCTCAGCCTCTGCTCCCTATAGCCATATTCTGGGAGCAGAGAAAGGGAAATTTCTTGGGAGTCACGAAGATCTGGGCTCTAAGCTCTACCACTCTGTAGCGAGGAGCCTTGGGTCCAGTCCACCTCTCCAAGCCTCAGTTTCCTCAGCTGTGCAACGGAGATGATGGTCAGCACAATCATGTGAGCAGCAAGGGCCCTGGGCTGCCACTGCTGCTCTTGGCTACTGGCTGTGAGACTGGGGTCTCTGGTTTGGTCTCTGGGTTTTGTCTTCCACATCTGTCAAGCAGGGCTGGTTTCCGTATTGGTGAAGGGCCCTTGCAGCTCCCACTTGCTGGGTTCTATTCTGAGCGGAGAGCCCCACCTCTGGGAAGGGGGGACTGAGCATTCTTTCAGCTCACACGCAGCCCTGGCACATGCTTGCCCAGCCAATACCTCACATTTAGCCTGTAGCTGTTGCCACGCTGGCCACGCCCTTGGCATCCGGCCACCCCCTCCATCCCACCCTACCCCACTTGTCAGGCCCACACAGGTGGGTGGCTGCTTACTTGTGGTGCTGGAGGGTGGCTGGGAGGCCAGAAGAAGACAGGAGACAAGAGGCTACGGTGGAGGGGCAGAGGGTGGGAGAGGCAGAAAGCGTGGGTGGCTGGCTCTGCCCCTTCCTCCCCTACCTTACCCTACCCTAGCAGTGTGTCCTTGGGCAAGCGGCTTTCACCTCTTAGAAGCCTGTTACCTCCTTTATGAACAAATAATAACAATAAAAAAATCCATTAGAGTGCCAGGAGGACTGAAGGAAAGACGTCAAGTCAAGCGCAGTGCACCGTAGGGAGATTTGTTCTCCCGGGAGGTAGGGTCCCACACCCTTCCCTCGGGGCCCCTAGCAGTGGCAAGTTCCACCAAGGCCCTGTGGGGGCGCTTTGGCGACTTTCTCGGAGCCAGCTCTCCCTGGCTGGCTGTCTGGGGTCCTTGGCCCTGGAGCCCCAGCCCACGGAGCTGGGGAGGCTGCGGCCCGGCCGCCCCCTGCCCCCACCCGTACCGCCTGGGCCTCGTACAAGCGCCTTTGATCTGCAACCTTCAGGGGGATTAAGAGCCTGAGAGCCCGGCTCCCCGGGGTCCCCCGCTCCCCGCCGCCCTCCCTCGGGCTGACCTCCCAGTCGGCGGCCCGGGCTGGGGGCTGGCTCCGCCGCCGGTGGTCCCCGCGCTCCGGCCGCCGCGCCTCCGGGCAGGGCCCTTGCATCACGGGGCGGGGGGGCGGGCAGCAGTCGCTCGGCGGGCGGCTTCGGAGGGCCGGGGACCCCCGGCCTGGGGGACCTGGGGAATCTAGGGGGCCTGAGGGACCTGGGGGGCCTGGGGCGGGAGCAGAGGGGAGGGCCGGGCCGGGAGCCTCCTGGGCGTTTTGGCAGGCGAATCGATGTAAAGTGTTTAAAAAGAAAAACTCTCCGGAGGAGGACGTAACCTTTTCTTAACATCTGGGGCTCAATTAGCTAATGACAGCAAAGCCTTCTCCGGTGTCGCTGACCCCTGGGCAGCAGCCCGGCTCCCCCAGCCCCGGTATTTATACAGCTGCGGCCCCTCGCTGGGACCGGGGCAGGGGGTTTGGCTGGGTTATCTCGCTGGAGATCCGCCGCCCACCCCAAAAAAAGAGAAAGAAAAGACTTAGCACACCGTCCCACCCACCGGTCCCCAGCCCCCCTGGTCGCTGCTCTGTGGCCCTGCTCTCCTAGCCCCTGCGTTCCGTTTCCTCTCCTCCTCGCCTGCCCAGCTCTTCTCCCTTCTGTCCTGCCTCTGTCTCCAGAGGCCTTCCCTGGCCCTGGAGCTCTCTGAGTAGCTCCCTTGTTCGTCCTCCGGGTTCCTGTCTCGCTTCCTATTCTGGAGCGTCTTCCCCACCTTTTCTCTCCAGGCCTCGCCCTCCCAGTGTTTGTCTGTCCTCCCAGGGGTGCGTCAGGCCCTGGCTGCTTGGCAGATACCCCCGGGGGAGCTGCCCTAGCATTGGTGCAGAGCTGGGCAGGCTAGTGGGTGGGCACTTCGTGGCTGACCCCTCCAAGTGTGAGACACTGGGGCCCCGGAGTTGTGGGGGAGTTGGAGTATAAGGACTGGGTTAGTGCCAGAGGGGACCCCAGAAGCTTCCCTAAGACACCCAGTCCTTCCAGCTCCTGGTATCTCACCTTTCCTTCATGCCTCCCAATGCAGTGCCTGTTTTGAACCAAGGCAGACTCCTTTTCCGCTTTGGTACAGGCAAAACAGGCTGGAGTCTTTAAAAATCACTAATACTGAGGGAGAGAGGGAGAGATGCAGAAACTATGGATCACACCAAAGTCAAAGTTGTGTCCAAAGGCATGGTACCAAAGACAGCAAAGAGGAGCACAGGATTTGGAATAAAAGAAGCAGGGGTCAACTACTAAACATTGTTTGAGATAGTCTTTTGTCTTGGGGAAGTCACAGGCCTCATCGATAAAATGGGCATATTGATAGCCATTAAACAATAATGGAATGTGCTGCTTGCTCTTACACTAGTGTATTTACGTTTTGGTTTTCCTGGAGAGAATCTTGGAGTCTGTGATTTCTTTTGTGTTTTTCTTTTTTCTTTGCCTCCCCAGGATAGAGCTGTGTTGCAAAACTGTATCTCTTACTCTTTTAAACAGACTGAAGTTTCTTTACCTAAATGTGAACGTCTCTGACCCTTTTTTACAGAAAAATTCCTTTCCGCAGGCCTTCCTTGCCCCTGGGCAGGACCCTGCGATTTTCGTAGCGGATGCGTTGTGAATCCACACCAGAACCACACGAAAAGGCCGCAGTTCTCTGCAGGCAGAACCGGAACCAGAACCAGGATGTCGTCTCTACAGCTCCAGGAGACAGAAGCCGTCGAAGGCAGCAACCGCTGGGAAATCTGGGCACCTGGAGGGCAGGGCACAGTCGCGCCCACCCTGCGCCCCGAGCCCGCCTGGCCCTGGACGCACGCAGAAGCGTGACCCCGAGGCGATGGGCGCTGCGAGGCCCGGCCGCCCCGCACTGGCTCCAGGGCTCTGGCGCTCGCCGATGGAGAGTCCCGAGAAGGCTGCGCTTGCAGGAAGACCTTCCCATCAGATCCGCTGCGGGGTGCACGGGGCTCCTCCCTGGCTCCTCCCCCGGGCCCGGCAGGGCGAGAACCCGAGAAGGTAGCAGCGGAAACCGGAGCCCGGCGCCGGGCGGCCACAAGGGCTTCGGCCCGGAGAGCTCCGCCGCCGCTTGCCAAGGTCAACCACACCGTCTGCCCGAGGCCGCGGGGACACCACCCCGTGCTCCCCGCAGGTGCCTGGGCGAGGATGGCGAGGCCTGGGGGGCCTGAGGCTGGGGCCGATCTTCTGAGGCCCACAAAGGACGTGGAGAGTCCGTGCCCTAATGGGCAGACGACAGTCAGCAGGGGCTCCAAAGCCCTCCCTGCGGTCTGGCCTCCAGGACTCCCTTAGGGATGTCGCGGCGGTGGCACTTTGGTTTCCTCTTCTGAAAAAAAGAATCCTTGGGTCCTGTTTCTTCCCACACTCAGGCTCTCTGCAGCTCGGGCTACAACAGAGAGCAGAGAGGAGCGGGCAGGGCTGGCAGAGGGCAGAGTCCTCAGCACCCAGCATGCAGTGCCAGGGGCGCTTTCCCAGGGGCCCTGGCTGTGGGTTCCCGCAGGAGATGGCAGAGAAGTCAGGTTTTCGTGACAGGTTGGTGTGGAGTAGGGGCAAGCTGAATGCTCAAGTTGGGACCGTGGGGATGGTGGGTAAGGGGCAGAGGAGCCTGAAACCTGGGGTGCTTTGTTGGCCGTAACTCAGTGCATGGGGAGGTCTTAGCGTTGCTTAGAGTGGGAATTGAGCGTGCACCTGGGGCGGGCCAAGGAACGGGGTTGCAGACGAGGCTGGATTGTAGGGATTGGAAGGCGAAGTTGGAGAAGCCGTTCAGGGCATGGAGAAGGGCTGGCCTGGGCTGAGATGACGAGCTTGTGCCTTTCTGATGCACTGAGTTCCCACCATGCCATGTGGTGTTACTGCTCCTGTGTTATACGTGGAGAAACTGAGGCCAGGAATGACCCTGCCTAGGCCACTCCCACGGTGAGGGAGGGATAAAGCCCAATGGAAACCCTGGCCTGTCTGCTCCCAAGCCTGGGCTACTCCTCTCCACCAGGTGAAAACATCCTGACCCTGGGCCTCGCCGCTGCCTTCCCCCTCAGGTGTGTCTATCTGGGACCCCCAAGGAAAGGAAAGGGCTGGGTTTTGAACCCGCTGAGCCTGCCTGGAGTCAGCCAGAATTTAGTCAAACTCACCGGAGATAGAGTCAAACCAAGCAGGGTGTGGAGGTGCACACCTGTAATCCCAACACTTGGTAAACTGAGGCAGGAGGCTCACCATGAGTTCAAGGCCAGCCTGGGCTACATAGTGAGTGCCAGGCCAGTTTGGAATATATAACAAGACCTTGTCCAAAATGCAAAAACAATAGCAAAAGATCAAACCATATGGTTTGTTCTGCAACATGTTATTTTGCTCTTAACATTTCCACGCACATAAATGTGTACACATCTGCGGTTCTTGTGTGAAGTGGGATAGTACCCGTCTGCATAGATACCCATCTGTGAATTATCTGATCCTCTGCCACTGGACATCTATATTGTGGCCAAAGTTTTGCAACCATGAGCTTTAGTGCACATCCTTGTAAGACTCTGTTTGTACGGGTGAAAGGATTTCTGGAAGATGGAAATGCCATCAGGGAGTCCAGGGTGCACCGATGGTAAAGTCATACAGATAGTACCATGCTTCTCTCCAAGAGGCTGCAGCAGTTTATGCTCCCTTGGTCCAACCAGGATGCCTCTGTTTCCATCCTTCCCGCTGACTACTGTGTTGTGTGTGTGCTTTGCCAATCTAGTGGGTGAGTTTTTCACTTCGATTTTCATTTTTATTTCCCAGAGCCTGCAGCTCAGCCAAAGACAGATTAAGCCAAAGAAAGCATTGTTTGTGAAGAATCAAAGAAGGGCTCAGCAGTGAATAGCAGGGATTTGGGGCAGCTCGGAGGAAGAAGCTTTTGCAGCACCTGGCTCTGGAGGCACCAGAATTCCTTTCTCTGGGCACGTTTCTCTGGGGAGCATGGGGGTGAATGACCCCAGGAGCTCTCGGTGAGGCCTAGTGGCCTCGGCTCTGATGGCCACTCGAGAGGTCAATCCAACCAGCCACTCATGGGGTGAACCCTGGCTCTGCCCAGGTCGAGGGGACACACAAGATGCTACCTGCAGAGAGGGCACGGCATCCAGCTTCCTGAAAGAGTCAAAGAAGATGAAAGTCACCAGGCTGGCGTGATGGCAAGAGACAGGAGCTCCAAACTTAGCAAAGGTGGGACTCACCTCCGCCTACCAGCTCTTCCCCTTCTAGATATCTTCTTGAAAGAGTTCAGGACAGCATAGAGTGACACATGCACTATCCATGTTTACAGCAGCGCAATTCATAACAGCTAGATCGTGGCAGTGGCCTGCCTTATATGTCTACCAACAGAAGACGGGATAAAAGAAATGTATTTGTACGCAACGGAGTACTGTTCTGCCACAAAGGAGAAATTTGTGTCATTTGCAGGAAAGTGGATGTACTTTGAGACCAGAACTTTAAGTGGAAAAAAACCCCAGACATACAAGCTCAATATTACCTAGTTTCTCTTATGTGAGGAAACCTAAAATATAAACAGCAAAATAAAAGACAGTTACTAGGAAATAGGGAGATAGGTATTTTGCCAAAGGGAAGGGAATCAAGAGATGCTGAGAGGGGGAGGGAGAAGAGGGAATGGAGAAAGAATTAAGAGGTGGTCTCTGCCTGCGCCAACTTCCCATGAGGCAGGTAGTCATTATGCAGTGTAAACATGTACTAGTAAAAAAAATTGTGAAGGAAAAAACCAAACAAACCAGGCATGGTGATGCACGCCTGTAATCTCAGCACTTGGGAGGCTGAGCCAAGAGGATCGTTGCAAGTTCAAGACCAGCCTGGGCTACAAAGTGAACTCAAGGTCAGCCTGAATGGCATAGTGAGACTCTATCTCAAAATGACCAAAAAAACCCCAAACAAAACACCAAACAACAACACAGCCGGTAGAGGCTTTCTGGATAAAGTAATGCTCTAAGTGTTTCAATTTATTGAGTAATTTTATCGTTGTCACACTTCCATGGGTGAAGGGTAATGACTGTCTCGTTTTGTAGCTCAGGTGCAGAGGTATAAACGGAAGTGGCTCAACCAATATCACACAACTAGAAGCAGTCAACTGGGTCTCTGGCTCAGGCGTGGGGCTTTGGGGTCCATCCTTCTTCTGGTCAGTGCCCAGGAGGCTTTTCCTGGGCCTCTTAGCCCATGTGAAAAGTACCCTGAACCGACTGCACGCCAGGCACACTGGGTGGTGTTTTTGCCACTAGCACTGACAACAAGCCTATGAAATAGGTGCTACTTTTCATTCAGAGCTGAAGAAAGTGAGGTTCAGATTGGTGGCCTGCCTTACTTAAGACGACCCAGACAGGAAGAAGCCAAGCCAATCTATGGCCTGGGATCTGTGTGACTCAGAAGCCTCTGTCCTTCGCATATAACCACGGGTCTTGAGAACATAAGAAACGCAGTCACACAGCCGCAGAATGAACAATCACCTCTCAGAGTGGCTTCTCTCAGCCAGGTGTGGTGGCGCTTGCCTATAATCCCAGCACTCAGGAGGCTGAGGCAGGAAGATCACCTTGAGTTCAAGGCCAGTCTGAACCAGATAGTGATACCCTGGGGAGAGAAAAAGAGAGGAGGAGGAGGAGAGAGAGAGAGAACAAGGAAGGGGCTTATCTCTGCAAAGATGAGTGTGTGTGAGGGCAACATGAATAAAATATCTATATATGTGTGCGTGCGTGCGTGTGTGCGTGTGTGCGTGTGTGCGTGTGTGTGTGTGTGTGTGTGTGTGTGTGTTCACTGGCCTCTTGGGCAGCGCTTGCTTCAGTGCTTCAAGGCTTCATTATGATGACGTGTTTACCTTAGAGGGCAGCTCCTTGGGGCGGGCAGTATAAGAGTGCATACGGCCTTGGGCAGGCAGCCCAGTGCGAAGGGTGCTGGGAGCCATTCGCACCTTGCTGTGAAGCGTTTTGTCACTAGGATAGCGTTTCTCCAGCGAGGCCATGGACTCGCAGAGTTCCTGAGTTCTTGGAATATGTTTTAGGGTTGGATTGAAAGTTCAATAATATTAAAATATTTTAGCTGTAATACAGATGGAAGCCTGCAATTAAGCATCTTCATAGCCGAGGACTTCAGCACCTTTGGTTGGTGGTGTTCAGCTGGGGGAGTTCACAGCTGGGCCTCTGAGAGTTGCTTCTTTCCTCACCCTCCTCCCCACCTTTCTCCTCCTCCTGGCCTTCTTTCTTCTTCCTTCCCTCAGCCTCCTTTTCCTCTCTTTCCCTTCTTTCTCCTTCTTCCTCTTTCTCTTCCTTCCTCATCTCCTTGTTCTTTTACTTCTTCTTCCTCTTTTTCTTTGAGCCCTGGAGTTTGAATGCAGGGCCTTGGCTCTGGGCTGTATCTCACTTTCAATTTTATATTTTTGTTTTGAGACAGCCTTGCTAAGATGCTAATTTCCCTGGGCTGGGGTCAGACTTGTGATTTTTCTGCTTCAGCCTCCCAGAATGCTGGGATTATAGGCCTGGGCTATCATACCCAGGTGCATGCTTGCTTTCTTGCTTTTCTCTCTTTCTTTTTATTAGTACACATTTGTGGTACGTAATGATTACATTCACTGTGGGGAGTTGGTACAGGTGCATAGAACATCTGAATTCTTTTTATGTCCCTTCTCCTTCCCTCCCCATTCCTGCTTCTTCTTCAAGAGCACTTATATTGTGTAGATTTGGGGGACACTGGACACACATGAGCTCTGTCACAACAAGCCTTTCCAGCCTTGGCACCACAGTGTCCAATGTGCTGGGAGCCCACAGATCTGGGTTCTAGTCTTGGCCACTTGACCCCTGGGCTCCTTGGTTTCTGCAGGTGCAGCACTCTGCCCACCAGGCCTGCCCGGCTGCTGACAGAGCTGGGAAACAAATGTGCTCCACGCCCAGGCTGGGAGGGGCAGCCGAGGTGTGAAGGCGCTGAGCGTGACGCCTTCCTGGCTGACAGTTCAGGCGGGAGGAGCACTTGTGTGGCAGAGGGCAGATGAAGCCCACAGGAGTCCAGGGCCGGAAGGGGGTTTGTGGTAGACTTGGCTCCAAGCTGAGCCAAGGCCAGGGAGGGCGAGGGGCCCTGCCGGTTCTGTAGGCAAGAAGGATGGAGAATCGGGTGGGTGGGGTGCGCTCTGGCAGAAAGCCAGGGTGAAGAGTACATTTAGGGGGCTGGGCCTAGAGTTGAAGAGCCTCGGAGATCATCTTGGCCACCTCTTGGTGGGCCAGGGAAACATCACGAGGCCTTAGTTGGTTAAAATGTCTCAGGATCATGTAGCACGCAGGGGCCGTGCACGTAGCAAGGTGGCTCAATTTGAGCTGAGTTCCCAGCCTCGAGAATGTTTTTAGGGGTTCAACTGAAGCTGGAAATCCCTCCATTTTCCATCACGCACTCCACGAAGCCCACTGTGGACTCTAAAGACCTCCATCTCTCCAGCCCCTAGGGTTCCTGAGGTTCTCTAGCCCACAGGCCTGCGGGGGCATTTTCCTTTTATGTCTACTCTGCGAAACAGCCACATTCTGGGGGTGACCCATGAGGAGGGAGGTCTTTAGCCAGCCCTTCCCAGATCCTAGTGCCAAGGTGGCAGTAATAGAAGTCGAAATTGAGGCTGGAAGGAGCTGTGAAAGCCAGATCCTACAAAAGGCCTCCTTGACCTCACAGCACACAACTTCCAGGTCAGGGGCAGCATGGATTTCAGTACGTTGCAGCTCATCTGGGCTCTGGCTTCCAGTCTTAGGCAAGAACAGCGGCCTTTACTTCCTTGGTCATGGGAGACTGTCCTTCTGGTCTACCCTGTAGGCAGAGAGGGTCCTTATTAGCTCAGGACTAGCATGGTCATGATCCCCAGAGTGAGGCTAGGCAAACAATGTCTTGGATCTTGTGCCTCTTCTTTCAGCCTCGGAAGCAAAGAATGGGTTAATGTTGAGTGTCCACCCTAGGTTCCCAAAAAGATGGCTGTGAAACCCAGAGTTATCACAACCTCTGCTTTGCATGTGAAGCTTTTGATTAGGGTTAGGTGAAATCCCGAGAGTTGGGTTCCGATGATACCATTAGTGGGTTTATAAGAAAAGGAAGGGAGGCCCAGGCTTGCACACTGGCTCTGACTCACCACACTAGGCCACCCACCATGGGTAGCAAGGAGGCCTCAGCGGATGTCAAGTGGATCCTAGCACAAGACTCTTGTAACATCTGGAATCATGGCCTGAACAAACCTTTACTCTGCAAAAATTACCTGTCCTATGATATTTTCTTATAGCAACAGAAGATAGACGAGGACACCAAATCTCGTCTAGGTGATCCCCACCACCACCATCACTATCACGTTTCCATCTCTACCACTACCAGTTTCCATCACCACCACTACTGCCACCAGCATCTGTACCACAACCATCCCCTTCATCTTCGCTATTCCCACCACCTCCACGTGCACCAACATCTCCACCACCCTCCTCACCATCGTGTCCACCATTTCTACCAGCACCACTATTTGTCACCACCATCTCCTTCATCTCCATCTCCACCTCTATCACCATCACTGTCTTTGTCTCTGTCTCTGTCACCACCTCTACTAGCATCATCCCCTTCTCTTCAAAACTTCTCTGCCACCACCACCACCACCCACCCACTGTCATCTCTACCATCATCAGCACCTCCATTTCCACCATCACCCCTCCTCTCACCTTCCTGATGCTTTAATCACCAGGGCGAGCAGTTACTCCCTACCTCTGCCCATTTGGATCGATCCACCCGCTCTGCCCAGAACACACACGCATAAAAATCCTGCCACTTAGGTGGATCCCTCAAACTGTTTCCATTTGCCCAACCCCAGAAAGGCCAACTATAGTCTCTTTGTTCCCGACTTTCTTCCTTTGAGACTTCTCGTGGAAGATGAAATTAAACGCCTTGCTCTTTAAGTTAAGGAAGATTATGTGTCTCTTGCCGTTCCTGATTTACCAGGCCCATCATTCTGTCCTAGAAGGAAATTGGATTACTCTGACAGAATGTGTTCTTTGGAAGGCAGTGCTGGTTATTACCTAATTCCTTATGACCTAGTGTTTGCAGATTGATTTTTTGACGACGTGTCCCAGTAGTTTTCTATTATAGCAGCTCAGTTGATAGGTCCAGCACTTTTAGAGGCATCTGCTTTCTCCTGGGTTTAAAGAGAAGCAGGGACAGCCTGCCTGGGTCTCTCCTCCCTCTCATCTCCAGGCCTCTCACCAGTTCTCCATAAATCCCCTCGGAGTGCGAGCTAGTGAGTTGACTCCAGCTTGGGCCAATTCCTTAAGTACCTAGGCATGTAAGCCATCAGGGCCTGTGATGTGCATACACAAGCTTTCCTTACACTCCTGGCTTTCTGCCCTCTCATGATTCCACGTGGTGCTTCCTTCAGATCACAGCTGACCTTTTTAGGCTCAGGCAAAATTAAAAGCCTCTGCTTTTTAGTGGCATTGCTTTATAGATGTTCTCTCTGCCCCGGCTAGAAACGAGCCAACAATCTCCTTAGCCCCCTTTCTTTGGCCCGTTATAGTCAGAAAACGTTTTTCTCGTTCCTTTGCTGCCTGTGCAAGTTAGATCTCATTTCTTTTTCTGAACCACTCTTCTGATTTTTATCTCCATGGTCTTTTGTTATTTCTTTGTGTGTACCCCTGCTTCGGAACCTGGCCTGATTTCCACTTTCTCTGGTGTGTCCATTATCATTTTTGTTCCCTGGGAAGCTTTCTGCATAACTAACAAGGAATTTTGGGGTCCCTTTAAATTGCTTATCCTCAGGAGAGTTTCATTCTCTCCTCAGTTTGCTGCCTTCAGTGGAAATGCCCAGTTCTCCCTAGAAAGTGTCTGTGGTTCTCAAATTCAGTCTTTGTTCCTTTCATCCTGGTTCCCAGGGCTGTGCAGAAGGTCTCTAACAAGCAACCATATCTCAATCTTGTTTCATCGCCTGCCTGCCTTTCTTCCTTTCTTGCAGGTGGTGGTCTTTTCAATACACCCTGTGTGTTCCAGTGGCTTTGCTGTGTGTGTCAAACCTAGTGAGCACCTGCTCCCCAGGACCCAGGCTCAGGCCCCACAGTGTGGAAAGGACCAGCACCTGGTACCTGGTGACTGGTGTGTGGGCAGGGACACTTACAAGGGGTTTGTGGCTACACCAAGTGGCTCTCTCCATTCACAGCCCCACTCCCTCATTCTAGGCCTTCTTATTTCCTCCTGCACCTTTACTTTTGACCCAGGGCCCTGCCAGCTCTGGGCTCGCATATGAATGAGCCTTCCTTCCTGCTATCAGATGCATAATGAAGTCTCTGCCTAGCCAAGAGCACAGACCTGGAGTCAGGTCAATCCTGCCAAAGGTGGTGGTGAGTGCGAGGCATGCAGATGGGGTGTGTGGGTGATGGGTTTCACCTCTGCCCGGGTGGAGGCTGCAAGAGCCACATTCAGGTGGGGTCTCTAAGTTAGGAATGGGTAGGAGAGCACTGCAGGAGGAACAGGGTGTGCCGTGTTGGCAGAGAGGCTATCACAGGTGGCCACCTGTGGCAAACCATAGCTCTGTAGCCTGGGAAAGCCCAGGGATTCCCAGCTGTCCACTGATCTGGATAGGTCATGTCATGATGGTCCTGCCAAGGTCCCTTTCACTGTCTCCCAGGGACTCCAATAATCCCACTGCCATCTGCTGTCATCTCCAGACTTACCTCTTCTGAGAAGACTTCGCCATCCAACCTGGGCAACCCTGAGAGGAGGCTTGGAACCTTGTCCCTTCCTTTGCCTGATGGATGTGACAGTAGGAATACTCCATCAATTCTTCTAGGCTTCCCCCACGCAGGGCTGTCACCCTCTACCTCAGGATCCAGCTTAAAAGCATCCTCTCGATTCTATATCAAATTTATTATGTGAAGAAAAACTGAAAAGCACAGATTAGCAAAAATGTTAACATACCTCACAAAATGCATCATCAAAATCCCATCAGTCAGTTAACCCTGTTGACATTTGCATGTAGCTCTTCCCAGCTGAGTTATCATTTCCTGTAACAAAACGTGAAGTTGGCAATCTAGGCATCGATCAGAAGCACACACAGCTCTACCTCATTGTTTTAAACAGTTTCCTAGGCCTGGGGATGTAGCTCAATGGTAGAGCACTCACCTAGCATGCATGAGGCATGTGTGGGGTCCTGGGTTCAATACCCAGCACCACGAAAAGAAAATAAAAAGAAAATATTCCACTGTGCAACTGAACCATCTTTACTTATTCAAACCCAGAAGCCCCAGGACTGAATAAAAATGAAGAAGGGCCTCTGTAGACTCATTTTCCGCTTTCTCTGTGTTCCTTTGGAGCCCAGGGTTTGAAAGGCTGCAGAAAAGCACACTGGTCCTAAAAACAGGGAGATGCCAAGTTTGAACACTGGCTCTTTCACCCTGTGTGTGCGGCTCTCAGATCTGCCCGCACTACGCTGAGCCTCATCTTATTTGACAGTTTGTGAAGCATTTAACTCAACTGAGTGCTCACCCTTCCTGACTTCCCTTCTTCCTCCACCTCAGCGAGCAGCCTTCCAGCCCTGGCTCTTCCTCCAGTTTACCTTTCCTTCTCAGTTTCCAGGACGGGAACTTTTTCCTCTGAGCAGCACTTAAAGCTGGTTCTCCCCCAGGGCTCTGTCCTTGGCTTCTTCCTTCCCACCTTGTCACGCTTGGTTTGTTCCCTTTGGATGACCCGACTCGTTCCACACAAGCTTTCTGGCCTGTCTCCCTTTTCTGAAATCTAGATCTAGGCATTCGACAGCCCACCGAGTGTTGCCATCAGAAACTCAGAGTTTCCACATCTGAGCTCACTTTTTCTTCCCTTCTCGGGGCCTCCTCTTGGGTTCTCGGTCTCAGTCCCCCAAGCCAGCAGCTGGGAGTGTCCTGGAGTCTCTCCTTCCCTCTCCCATGCGCCCGGTGCCAAATCCAGTCCCACCGACAGCCTCAGCCTCGTTCCTGACAAACACAGCCCCTCCCTGCACCCACATCTGCTCTTGGGGGCTTCCTCCTGGATTCCGCCCACAGCCTTCACAAGGGTCCCCCTCTTCATGTTGCCCTGTGGTTCACAAATCACAATACCTTCTTACAATTTTTGAGGTGTAATTTGTATGCAATAAAATGCACGTATTGAAGTATACAATTGAATGAATTTTAATAAATACATTATATCCACATAGACACTGTTCCAAAGAAGATACAGGGAAATCCATCATCCCTGGCCATTCCCTTGACCCTTTCCCATCAGCCCCTTCCCGGTGGAAAAATCTGTCCTCCAATTTCTTCCATAGATTCCCTTTGCCTCATCCGTAGAACTTTTATCCACAGAATCCTAGAGCCTGCATTCTTCCACTCAGCAAAATGGTTTTGAGATTCCTTCGTGTTGTCACCATAGTCATTGGGAGGCATTTATTCAAGCTGATCTCCTGTGAAAACTTTTCACGACAGCCCCATCACCCAAATTCCAGAGCCCTGCTCGATCTGGCCTTACTTCCAACCCATCCTCCCTGTTAGCTGGAATCTTTGGGAATACAGAGCCATTTGTTCACCTGCACAAACAGAGCTTTGCAGAGGCTGGAATCCCTCATCTACAGAGCAGTTTGCCTGGTGAACTCCTACATGCCTAGCAGCCCTCATCTCGGATTCCATGAGGCTTATCTCCGATCTACTCCCAGGCCAGGACAAAGTGTCAGTCAGTTTCGTTGTAAAGCACTGTGTCCATTCTGCTAGTCACTCTGAAGCCCTGACTCTTCCTGACTGAGCAGAGCTCTTTCTTGGTGTGACTCCTGTGTCTTGCATGTTATTTATCCTTGTCCTCTATGTGATTAGGTATTTATGTAAGCCCTTAGTTATGCTCTGAGAGATAGATTCATTCAGTTTCTAGAAATTCTTCCTGTAGAAGACAATCTTATTGCCTCCCCCAAGAGCCATTCCCTGTAATCTTCTTTGCCGACAGAGCCTGCTCCTGTTCAAACAACCATGTGCTTAGAGACACCTTTGCCAGTGATTGGTGGAGGAATGGTCTAGTTCTAGCCAAGGAGAGAGAAAGAAGACATTCCTTCTGGGAAAACTTTTTCTTCCTGAGAACAAAGTGGTAAATACTCTTTTTTGCATCCCACCCCTCTCCTCTTGTTTGGGGCTCTATCGTGTGTGGGGTGATGTTTGGAGTTGTAGCAACCATCTTGTGACCATGAGGCCAAGACCTACAGACATAAGGAGATATCAATCCAGTGCCCTAATATGAGCAGGTATCAAATCCCTCCATCTTCCAACTTCCTGTTGTGTGAGGTAATTAAATGAGTTTCCTGCTTAAGGCACAGTTTGTTGGCTATTCTGATGTTTACAGTTGAAGGCATTCTTCACTGATAAGTTCTGTAAGCAATCTTATTGAGATAATTGTAGAACCTGTGAATTTTTGTGAGAGATTGAGTCACTGATCATCCAGATGATGGCACAGAGCAATTTTCTCTGAAAGGGACCAAGTCACATCCATCTTGAGTGGCTGCCTCCCATCCCTGCCTCTTGGCCTCTGACCTCTGACCTCCATGAGCAAAGGGGAAAGAGCGTCCTCTCTTGGGCTCTGTCCGGAGCTCTCTGTCCATCTCCTTTCCTGCCCACTGGAGCTGGGGAGTAAGCATTTCAGGTCCTAGATTTCCTCCTTAGCAACTCACCAGAAAGGCACTGAGGCGAATTTCGCTGGAAAATTGAAAAGCAGGTTGGTAAAACCCTGAAGGAGACCACACTGTTAGTCACAGAGGCACCCACGGCCATGTCCTCCCAAACTTGCTACTGTCACGCCTCAGTGTCTGGCCTCCCCGGGCTTTAATCATGTCAGCGTCAAGCAGGTGGTGCAGGACTCCCTGAGATGGCAGGAGCTCGTGAAGCTGAGACTGGCTTGGTCCAGCCTCCTTGGAAGCGAGGGTCTGGCTCTGCCCACCCAGCTTTCCTTCCCCCTTCCTCCGAGCGCCAGACCCACATGGAGTCTCAACCGTTCTCACCTCCACTGGCTCCCACCCCTTTTCCCTGCACAGATGTTTTCTTGCAAATCTAATCCGGTCGGGGTCTGGCTTCTTAGAGGACCTGGACTAATGTGCTTTGGTTTTTAAAGCCCCCAAAGTCACCCTGGTAGCCTGTCTATAAGGCACCTGGCACACACTGGGCTGTTTCTCTTTTCCTCTCCGAGTGTGGGTTAACAGTAGTTGTGTGGTGAGGCCATTCCTGGGTCCTAGGGGAGCAAGACAGGCCACCCCGTGACCAGGAGAATGTGCACACACCTGGAACCTATGGATTTAGAGGATCAGAGAGGCTGAGAGATGCACCTGAGGGTACACAGCTTGTGTGTGAGCGCACATTTCACACACACGTGCATGTATGCACACACAGATGCGTGGCATGGGGAAAGACACGGGTCAGGATGCGGTGTGGGGCCGGCGGAGGGCATGTGGAAAGCAGCCCTTTCCTGCCCCTCCCGGCTGACTTCCCATGGCTGCTCTGTGTGTTTTGGTGCCATGGCAACTGACTGTGAAGGTGAAGCTTAACCTTAGGACACTGGGCAGCTAAACAGCCCTAGAAGATCCCAGCTCCATGGCTCCCCAGCCTTGATCCAGCCTAGAGATGCTGCCCAGCCCAGCCTCAGCCATCGGGAAATGCCTTTTCCGGTTCAGGCTCGCTGTCCATCCAGCTGCTGGGCTCCCCCTGGGCCATGCTGGCTCTGACTCTGGAGTGCTCTTTTCTTGTCTCTTCTTCCATTTGTCTAAATCCTCTCCATCTCTAAGGTTGCGTTCCAATCTGACCTCCTCCCGGAAGCTCTCCCTGATTCCCTGGTCTACAGTGCCACCATCTTCTTCCTCGGAGCTCACCTAGCAGTTGCAGCTCGGTCTGCAGCAGTGCTGTGGGGACATTTGAACTCTGTCACCACGTAGTTCAGATTTCAGGCCAGAGCGGTTGCGGCTACAGGACCAGGAAGCTCCCGTGGCTTCCAAGCTGGCAGGACCTGGGGAGGGAGGGAGGGAGGGAGGAGTAAAGCCTCTCAGAGCTGTGGTGAAGATGACAGTGTCTACCTTCCTGCTTGCTTTGAGGACAACTGATGTAAGGTGCTGACACAGAACTTGACGTAGCAGTACCCTCCTTCTCCGTGCAGTTCAGCCCCCTGCACCCTCTAGGCTACCTGGGTAAAACACTGTTGTTCCCTGAGGTCCTTCCAAGTGCTCACCCCTGGATCACAGAGGTGAACTGGGCGCAGGCTCCCGGAAAGTGTTGAAGTCAGGGGATGCACACAGGACACATAATTTATAGCATTATTTATAATGGTCACCCAGAGTTAAATACAAGAAAGTGCATGTATGCACACACAGGAAATCTGTCCGCAACACTATAAAGACTTAGAAAATCCAACTGAGGGCCTGGATCCCACAGCAATGTCCTGCATAAGTCCAGCTGAAGACCTAGAGCCTGTGACAATGCCTCCCACGAGTCCAGCTGGAGGCCTAGAGCCCATGACAATGACTCATGCAAGTCTCTTTTACAAATCTGTGCTGGGAAGGCCCAAAGGTCAGTGGTGGAAACTAAAAAGTCTATGCTAGAGGTATGAAGGATCTGTGCCAGTAGGTTGAGGGGTCTACATTGGAGCCAAGAAGCAACACTCAAAATAAGGACCAGGACTTCCCCGAAAAGTACCACAGCCATCCACAGTGACAATGAGGTTCCAGGCTCCTCATATCCGGAAGCCAGCAGGACAAGCTTCTCCTGGGGATTGAACAGCACACACCTTCCCCTCCGGAGCCAGGAAGCGATGCTCAACATAAAGACTAGAGCTCCCACAAAGGGAATGGCAGCCACTCTCAGTGACGAGGTCCTGAGTTCCTGCAATAATAGCTGACGTCCTATCAGGGGAGCCAGCATGACAAGCTCCTCCAGGAGAACCAGTCACTCCAGAGAGTAACAGCACAGGAGAACCCACAATGCTACTCTTCCTCTCCCTTTTATGCTGGCAGCAGTCCTCAGGTGGGCCATCACACTTAGCACACGCTGATTCAGTTCAGCTGGTGTTTAAGTTCACCGGTTACCAATGCACTACAGAAAGTGCACTCCCATTTTGCCTGACCCCAGAGCTGATGGTCCAGAAACCCACAAGCGGTAGAACTGGGCTCCAGAGCGGACTGAGATGCAAAAAGGCCCTGTGTAAGTAGAGAGCCTCTGAGACATGAGGGATTCTTTCCACCCAAAATGTCCTGCAAACTCAACGTCGAGTTGACCGAATCACAGCAGGAGTTTGGTTTTTTGATAAAATTCTGTAGCCAATTCTGAAATGAGTCTGGGAGAACCCAAGGAATGTTTGGCGAAGCAGCACAGTGAGGAGGGACTTGTCCGATCTCACATCCAAACAGTCCCTGGCAGGACTGTTGTGGAGGGTGGCCGGCAGGCACAGGGTGATGACACAGGACGGGGGCTGTGAAGAGGGTTTTTCCATGGAGAGCAATTCAGGAGATGAGAAAATAGCATTTAAAAGCAGTAGGGCAGTATTTTAGTTATAAATAAATCCTGGGAATTCTATGTATACCTTGTGACCATAGTTAATAATACTGAATTGTATTCTTTGTTTGTTTTTGTTGTTTCATTTTTTGTCTTTTTTGAGACAGGGACTCATTACACAGTTCAGGCTGGCCTTGAACTGGTCTCAAAATGATCCTCCTGCCTCAACCTCCTGAGTGCTGGGATTATAGGAGTGTGCCACCACACCTGACTTTGTTTTAGTACTGGAATTGAGTTTAGGACTTCATGCTTGCCAGGCAGGTGTTGTGCCACTAAGCTATATCCTGGCCCTGCATTTTATTCATGCAGTGTGCTGAGAATAAATCTTGGGGGTTCTCAACATACACACACACACATACACACTATGTAAGGGGATGGATATGCTAATATAATATATATCAAATTATCCCACTGTGTACCTTAAATATATATGTATATGTATATAATTTGTCAGTTATATATCAATAAAGCTGGGGAAAGAAGCAGTAGGAGAAAAGTGAAGCAATAAATATCGTAGAGACAATTGGCTATCTTCATGGAAAAAACAAAAGCATAAAGTTAGATTCTTGCTTCACACCATTTGCCAAAATAAATTCCAGATGGATTAGAAAGTGAAATGTAAAATACAAAGCTATAAAACTATTAAAAGAAAATATAGGAGAATTTGTTTGTAACCTTGGGGTAGGAAAGGCTTTCCTTAGTGAGATATAAAACACAGAAACCATCAAGGAAAAGATTGCTAAATGTGATTATACCCAAATTTAATCCTGCTGCATGACAAAAGACACCATAAATATGTTAAAAAGACGAAGTGAGAGACTAGAAGAAGGTATCTACAACATATGCCACAGAAAAGAATCAGAGTTTAAGCTCTATAATGCATTCCTACAAACAAGTAAAAGACAAATAACCTGAAAGGAAAATGGGTGATTGGACTAGCCAGTTCACCTACAAATTGCCCACTAACAAATGAAAACATGCCAAGCCTCATTATCAAAGAAATGCAAATAAAAACAACCCTGAGGTAATATTGTTCACCTATCAGTTGTGCAAAGTTTTTAAGGATTTATCATAGCCACTGTCGGGAGGAATCTAAAAGTAATGAACACCTTCGTCAGGGGTGGTTAGGATAGGAGATCGCCGTGGTGTTTATGGATCTGGCTTATTCAGATGTGAAATGTCCCAAACCTTCAGGGGAGCCTGTCCAAGTCTCTGCCTGGAGAAATGTTCCAGGTGCACCTGAGGCACACTCACCTGGGTGGGGTGGGGGTGAGGCGGGGCTTGGGGTGGCCAAGGTGACAGAAATGGGCACGACCAGAAACAATGGGAAAGCTCTTTGGTAAGGGAAGGGGGTCAATGCATTTTGACTCTGTACATCAGTAATGGTTTGGGGGGGCTCTAAACAAACGAGGGAGACTTCTGTTGAGATTCTGAGATGAAACAGGTCACAAAGCAGGATAAATGTGGAGGTGAACTTCAAAAGCCTCTCAGAAGGGGCTATGCCAGGCTGATCATGCCCAGGGAGGGGAGTGGGCATATGGGGGAGCCAGTGAGAACTTTATCAGAATTATTTATTTTTGCAGTGAGGATATATTGCTTATGTAATAATAACACAATTAAAATAGCTAGAAAAGCCAGCTATGATTTGAGGTCTAGCAGTTTATGCCCCAAGTTTTCAAGCCCTGCTCACTGCAGCTGCCCTGGGCCTGAGGTTTAGATCTCAGGTCTTGTTCCTGACTCCACATGCCCCCGACTCCTCACTGCCACCACGACCCTAGGATGTTAGTCATGGTTCTTGACTTGTGCTACTTGCCATACTTGAATCCTTGTGCTTATGAGTCGGGAATATAGGGAAATCAGGCGTGGTGTTAGCCCAGGAGGGTACATGGGCCAGAAAAGGACGTAGCTGGAAAAACCAAGGAAGGCTTTTCTTTTGAGCTGTGGCTAGAAAGATGAGATAATTTTCATCCTAATCTTCCTCCTGATGATGTTAAATACCGTATGGCACTTTTGCAGACATTTTGAATAACAAAGAACAACTATCACCCATAATCCCATTAGCCAAACCATGTTTATGAATTTCCCTCAACTCCTCATCTATAAGGCACATATCACTGAAGCATGCAATCCAAATAATGCATTTTGATTGTATGGTTTCAGAAAATATAACATTGTATCATGGGTCCTTTGTGACATTATTAAGTGACATTTATAACAGGCAGCTTTTAATGGCAGTGCAATATGTCATCTAGGGAGCATCCTATGATATAATTACCCGCTCCTCTATCATTAGTCGTTAGGGTTATTTTTCACTACTAGCACTGCAGAGAGGATCCTTGAGCCTGTTAGGTATTTCACGCTCTCTTTTTCACCCCTCTTGTTTTCCTTTTGGGATATTTCCTTGGAACAAATAAATGCTCAGAAGTGGAAATACTAGGTCAAAATTTATTAACACTTTTATGGCCCTTGAAACGCGTAGCCAAATTGCTTCTAAAATTGGAGGCCTAGAGTACACTGAGGGCTTTGTTAGGCAAATGTAAGAGGTGTAGGAATTGGATGGGGGTCCCACGTCCAGGAAACAACATGTATAAATGTGCATTGGACACGACAGATTTTTGCAATTTATCCTCAAATGCTGTGACCTGGCCGAGATGCAGAATTGAACGGCAGGTTCTATTGGTCGACAAAGCAAGAAGCCATTCTTAAGGTAAAAGCCAGATGATCACTTTCTCAGCTTCTTTTGCAGCTAAAACTGACCATGTGACTCCAACGTGGGCTCTGGAAGGAATCTGTATTAGTTAGGGTTCCCCAGGGGAACAGAATCAATAGAGAATATGTATGCAATTACTCGAGGGGTTTATTAGGTGAGCTTACAGGATCAGAGGCGGGAGGATCTGCTTTGGCAGAGTCTGCACACTGGTGTGCATTGGTCTGCACACCAGAGGTTCTGGTAGCTGCTCAGCTCAAGAAAATAGAAGCCGCAGAGCATGAGGAACCGGGGTGCAGCACCTGTCCGAACTAGAGGCTCCCCAGAGCAGTGCAGGTGCAAGGCTTCCATGGAAGACTTAAGAAACCAAAGACTAATATTCAAAACCCGGACACTTGCTTCTTCACTGACCTTTTACCTTGTCCAGACTACAGCCTATTGTTGGTGCAACCGCATCAAAGGTAGGCCTTTGCCCTTCATTGGCTGGCCTACATGTCAATCATCCAGAGACAGTGCCCACACTATGCTCCACCAATCTGCTATTAGTTTCTTAATCCATTCAAGTTGACACACTGTGATTAATAGTCACAGGGTTCCTCTCTGCCTCCATTTTCCTTCCTTTACTTTCTTCTGTTTCTAAGTAGTTTAACTAGGAAAGTTAATTTCTTAATTAAGGGGTCAAGTGTCTTTTCTTCTCGTCCTGAATGCAGATGTAATGCCAGGAGCTGCAGCAGCCACATTAAGAGTATAATGTTGGACAAGCATGAAGACAGGAAACCAGAATGGTGCAGGCACAGGAAGGAAAGACAGAAAGAACCTGGCTCCTTGATCACACGTATGGGTTCAGTCACCAACCACTTTCCCCTGACTTACTTGGAACTTCGGGTTTGTGGGCCATGGGGCCTGCAGGGCCTGCTGAGCAAGGCCTCAGGGGCTGATGGTGCTGTCTGCGGGAGGCCAGAGTCAAGGCCAGGCTGCTTGTTTCTCTCTGGAAAAGTCTGCAGCAGGGAGGGAGGGGAACCAGCCCCAGGGCTCTCCTGCCCGAGCTGAAGGCTTATGGGGATCACATTTTCCAGGCCAAAATTAGGACCTGACTCTGTCAAAGGATCCACCCCCCCCCCGCCCCGACCAAGGGTACTTATTTGAAAGTTCTTATCAAGGAATAAAGATAAAACCTGCCAGGGGTTTAAAGAATCACTTAATTGGAAAGAACACAAATGCAGGCAACAGAGCCAAGCTCCGGCACAGTCAGTGATGGCAGGAGAGGTGTCCTTCTCAGCAGCCGAGGTGGCTGGCGTCTTAGGCCTCAGGGCACAGGACGGGGTGACTGCAGACAGAAGTTACTGACCTTGAACACAGTCCCCAAATAAGCAACTCTTCCACCATTTTTGAAGGAGCTGTGGAGGTGTGTTGATGAGTGAAACTGGAAAGCAGAGATGCTGCAGGGAAGTAAATCAAGGGCCTCCAGAGAGAGTGGCTGAAGGGCAGCCTCGCCATTTCACTCACTAACCCCTGTCCCCTGTTCTCCAGCAGGGAGGCCCTGTGCCCCCCACCACACCTCCTGTGTGTGCCCCGTGGGGAGCAGGCCTCTGTTCCCAACCCCCAGGGATAGTCTCCGTCCACCTTCAGAGGTCACTTGCTTCCCAAGTGTGAGACACAGTGCCTCCTCTGACTGGACGCCCTTTTGAATCTGCTCGCCACAGCTCCTGCTTTAGGGGACGCACATTCTGTCCCCTGCAGGCTCCCCTGGGTATCCCCTGAGAAAGCCCTGTGTGGGGGGATGGGGGTGGGGTGAGGGGGTGGGGGTGGGGTTGTTTCTAGCTCTGAGGGAGGTTCCTAGCTCCAGGAGAGGCCTATCAGGGGACAGCTCGGACCCTCGGGGGCAGCCCCTTTGTCCTGCATCCTCTTCTGTGCTCTATCCCCAGGAGCATCCATCTCCTCACTGGTAATATGCGCCTAATGATCTCTGCCTCGCCAACCTAATCATCCATGCAGAGCACCAAGGTCCTTGTTTGGCACACAGTAGGCCATTGATAAATAGTGACTATTAGCGTCAAGAAACCATTAAGACACATAAAAGCATAAGGGCTAACGGCATTAACAATGATTGTAGTAATTATCCCAGCTCTCCTCGTTCCTCTAGGCAGAAGGCAGCCAAGAGAGAGGACTGTCACAATCCTTCCAGCCCGGGACAGACTTTGGGTAGGCGCACTAAAGTTGTTCTTCAGCAGATGGGCTCTAATTTCTGTGGTGACTTCTCTACAGTGCGGTTCAGATTTGGGAGAGACCTGAGTCCCCTTCTCAGTTGGCTAGGAAGCCCCTCTTGCCCACCGCAAAACCATCAGGGGTCTTGAGGTCGCCTCTGAGCTGCCCCTGGCCCTACAGCCCTGAGCGATTCTTTCTTGCCCCTCCTCTGCCCTGCTGGCTCACAGGAGGACTTAGCTTCTGTGTCCCCAAAAGGGAGACAGCGATGGCCGCAGTACGCATGTGCCCAGAAAGCCCCTGCTTCCCACTCAGTGTCTCCTGCTAGACCTCCCTGGTCTGGCTTAGCCTCTCGGTTGGATCCCCCGTCCCTCCCCCCAGCATGTTGGTCATTGGGCATGAGGCTGGGGTGGGGGAGCCTTAATTTTGCCCGCTTCTAATCAGCACAGCTGGAAGAACCAACAGGCATAGGTGGAGGAGGGAGGGGAGGTGAAAGGCCATGGGCCTAATCTACAAGCCACCCAGTCACCAGAGCCCGGCTTCCCTCCTAACAAGCCATGGAGCAAACAAATTATCTTTGTTGTTCCTGGGAAATCTGCAAGTACTTAGCCGTGTAATTAGCATCTGTGCCTCGTGCGGGCAGTTCAGGTGAACAGGCCGCGGCTACCCGGTGCCAGGCCTCCTGTAATCAAAACCAAAGCCGCGGCCAGGGTGCTCTCTGGTGAAGACAATGTCAAACTCAATCCGGCCTCACCTGGACTGGCTTCCCAGTGTTCAGAGCTCGGCACATGTGGAGGCCCCTAGCTCTGAAATGCAAGAGGAAGGGTTAGAAGGTTGGGGGAGTCTAGGTTCTCCTAGGAGCTGCCCAGCTCTAGGAACAAGGGGGCAGCTGGAGGACCTGGGGTGGCCCCAGTGTCCCCCATTTAGCTGTTTTGCAGTAACTGATGTGCCGCCCAAGTTGGGGAAACCCTTTGAACATGAAGGTCCTAAGAGGAGCAATAGTGCTACGGGCCGTGTACTGATTGCCTACTGAGGTAGCCACTTCATCTGTTGTGCGTTATTTCATTTAAATCTCACGCTGCCTCTGAGAAAGCGGGGCTGTGTACCTTTCTGGAGAGGAGGAAGCTCGAGCTTCTCCCAAAGCCATGGAGGCAGCACCAAGAGTCAAAGCTTTGTCCAGCCCTGGTCTGAGCCCTGTCCTGGGTCAGGTTCACCGTGAAGCCACTCGTTCCATGCAGTGGTCGGCAAAGTCTCCCTGACATCGCGTCCAGGGTGGCAGCTCCCCTCGGTGACACGGGACACGGAGGGCTGTCTTGTTCCTGCTGTCTCAGTCCTGTTCTCAGCTTCCTGTAGAACACGGCAACCCTATGTGGAGCAAGAAAAACAGGCCAGAAATAGGCACTGTGTGTGCTACTGGTAAGTGTCGGGGTTAGGATAATGACAGCGGCTCAGCGTGAACCACAGAGGGACGCGCGCCCTGTGACAGCAGGCTGGCATTTGCAGAGTGCTGGCCAGGGAACCGCTCCCTGGTACAAGCAGCAGAGGCTGCGCGGAACTGACTCCTGAGCATGCGCACCAAGGGTGGCGGGGTCGAGGCGGAACTCCAGGAGGAACTGAAGTGGGGGCTCTGCGGTCAGGAGCTGCACCTTGCATGGGCAGTGCAAAGTGTTGCCTTTAGCCTGGTCAGCACCGAGAGACTGGCTTTTCATCAGGTCCTCAGCAAAGAGGAAATTAGAAATTAATATCAAAATCCCACTGAGCAGCGTCCATAGTTTCCATATGTAATCATGCTTGGCTTAGCGAGGTAGTAAAATGTTTATGATTTTCTTTCCAAGGTTGAGTTTAGTCATTCTCAACGAACCATTTCGTTGGCTTCGTAAAGTCCTGAATTAAAGAACCCCTGTAGGTGGTGTTAGAGATGGATGGGTACCTGGCCCAGGCGACCTTGCTGGCTGTTGATGTCAAGGCTGGGGCCCTGGGCTGGGGGAACCCCAGGAAGAGGCCATCCTCACAGACAGCTGTTTCTGCAAGGCCAGGCGCCATACATATGGTGGGGCACCAGCTTGACAGGTCGCTTGCGGTCTGTTAAAGGGACCTCTAGTGGCGTCAGCGAGCCTCATGCAGAAACTCAAATAATGTGCTGTCCCCCAGCATGTGCTTTTGGGACACTGAGGCCAGCTACTGACAGCGTTGGTGATAAGTACTTGTTCCTCTTGCTGAATCCTAGAAGGGGTAAGGACACAGAAGCCGCTGGCTCCTGCCTCAATCTTTAGCTCACTGTGCAATGGACATTTGTTTTGTTTGAGACAAGGTCTTGCTATGTAGCTCAGGGTGACCTGGAACTTGAGGGGATCCTCCTGCCTCAGCCTCCGAGGGCTGGGATTGCAGGCATATGCTGGAAATTCAGAGAGCAGCCTGAGCAGCCCTCTTCCCATCTGCTGGAGTCAGAGGCCAGTGAAGATAGCTGGGCAGCAAGGGCCTGCAGAGCCCATCCTGAAGTCTCCCACAGTCATGGTCACCCTTACACACCTGGTCACATGGAGGCCGCATATTCATAATCACACAGTGATGTGGACACTTATACACACACACAGGCTGGCGCCCACATACACACAAATGCACACGCATTCATGTGCACAGACACATTCAGATACTGGGAAGCAGGTCATGTGCACACAGACACACTCGGAGAAAGGTGTGCACATACGTAACACACACTCATGGGCACATCTGCTTTCCTTCCGTAGCCTCCCCACAGACAGCAGAAGGTCGGGTTTAAGCTCCCACTGCCTCTGCCTGGGTTGCCCTGACCCAGCCTGGAAGGGCCAGAACCTCGGGGCAGCCCGCCTCGGCCACTTGCAGGCACCCGATGACCACACCAGTGGCCCCAGCCTTGCCCTCCTGCGCCTGCCCGGCCGGCTGCTTTCACACACGGGGCGGCCTCTCAAGACACCACGCCCTGCACCTCTCAGGCCCTGACACACATGCATGCACGTGCACTCGCTCACACTCAAGCTCACGAGCCTGCACTGTCTCCCTTGCCAGCTCACTGTCCCACGAGGCCGTTGCTTCTCCAGCCTCTCCCAGTCATGTCCACACCACTCACCTGTCAGCTCACCCCCACCCCCGGCACCCCCACCTTCATCCTTCCACGCACAGCCCTGTATAGACGCCCATATCTGTCTGCCCGTCTCCCGCACTCACTGGACAACTTGAGCCATGGCAAGTGGGAGAGGGTGAGGCCTGATGGAGCCTGTTATTCTTAGCGCTGTCACGGAACACTTCCCCCACCTCAGCTCGGGGCCTGCCCTGTCCATCACCCTCCCTGAGAGACAGAGGAGAACCTGAGGCCGCTCTAATCCCCCATCTGTGGAGAGGAGAAGCCAGCCCCGCACTGAAAAGGAGCAGAAAATGGGATTTATTTTTGCTCCCCCCATCTACCCCAGACCCCAGCTGCTCGGAAAGCAGTTGTACAGGGATGGGGTGAGGGTGGGAACGAGGGAATTTGCATTTGAAAAATACTTGCTGCTTGGCCTGCAGCATTTGATGCCCTTGCTGAAATTGTGTGTGTGTGTGTGTGTGTGTGTGTGTGTGTGTGTGTCTGTGTGTATCGTGCAGTGCTGAAAGAAGACACTGAGGCAGGAGCAGGGCTCAGAGAAGGCACTGGGCAGTGTCTTGCTTAAGCCATCCTTACCTTTCTCTCTTAGAGCTGGATCCAGCCGTAAATAGATCAGACCCAAGCTCGTTTCTGCCCACCTTGCGAGCTGCCCATTTGCAGCCCTGCCCGTGTCCCTGGGGTCTCTCTAGGCCTCTGCCTTCTGCCCAGCTGCCAGGAGGAGCAGGAGTGAGTTCTGCCCCAGACAGCCCCACCATGGCCCAACCAACACACGTGATGTCTTTCCTCCCAGCGTCTCCTCCTCCCTGACCGGGGCCTTCCGACATCTCAGCCTCTCCCTTGCCTCTTCCCTCCACAGAAGAGGCCCTAAAAGCGCCCTCTTACCCTCAGTCCCATGAATACGACCTTGGCCTGCCCCTCTGTGGCTCTTGCTGAGACCACCGCAATAGCCTTTAGCTGATGTCCCTATCCTCAGTTTCCCTCCCAGCTAGTCGAGTCCAGTCCCAAAGCAAGCGACACCCCAGGCCCTTCTTTCCTTTGCTTGTTCCTCCACTCTCACTCCCACGACGTGGAGCCAGTGTCTTCCTAACAGTGGCTGGGCCTCTTTCCCTTGGTGCATGCTGCCTTTCTCCCGTGCTTCACGTCGAACGAATGCAGAACCCGACTCAGACATCACGGTCGCTG